>JAXIVJ010007010.1:0-63164 GCA_036785665.1 Chirona hameri
GTTTTGAATTGACAAAGTTAGCTATAGGTATTTGCAATATCAGTCGTACCCTTTCTATCATTCAACCATCGCCCTACGGGGGGCCTGACAGGCCCCCCCCCCCCCCTCCTGAGGTTTTTCTTGAATAACTGTTTACACATGTAGCGCATCTGGCTGAGGTGTTCGGTAGCTGAGTTTACAACAATGATACGTATGCTGTAATAAATTTAATTGAAATTGGTTAAGTAGTTTGGGCGATAATCATGCTTTGATGACGTCATGTTGGTGGAAACAATATAAATATTTGGAAAATGGTAGAAAACAGAGTTTTAAAGGCAATTGCAAACGCAATTCACCAAAGATACAAAATGGCATTTTCTTTAAAATGGCAATCTCGTATTTTCAAAAATTGGGGTTTTTGACCCCTAAAATGTTTTGTTTTTTAAACTGATTTTTGGGGAAAAAATCACCACAAAATCAAAATTTTCAAAGATGTTAAAACACGGAATATATGTGAGAGAACTGAGTATGGACAATACCCATACCAAACTTCAAAGCAATATCTTCATTTTTGACTGAATGATGGCTCCCTAAGTGTAAGAAACTGATGACGTCATTTATTGAATTACTTTTTTGACTTTTTTTGACAAGATACGAACAAATAAGTACTTTTTCTGTATTTCTGAGTCAAAACTGGTCTAGGAACATGCTTTTTTATTTACATTTATCAAATTCTAATTTTGAGGTTTTCTGAAGAGCAAAATCGCTGTTCTGGACGTGGTAAATCCGAGGTCATTCACTTGACATGGAAGGTCATTCGTTGACCTGAAATCTCAAAATCGCATACCGTTAGATTGCTCTCATGACAGGCAACATGCTGGTTCTTACCGCATTGCTCTAAGTTGTTTGGTTTGGAAGTTAACCTTCGCCCTACGGGGGGCCTGACAGCCCCCCCCCCCGAGGTTTTTCTTGAATAACCTTTTATACATAGGATGCATCTTTCTGAAATGTTTGGTCGCTGAGTTTACAACAATTATACGTTGGCTGTAAAATTTAATTGAAATTAGGTAAGTAGTTTGGGAGTTAATCATGTTTTTATGACATGTTGGTTAAAAATGAGAAATATTTGCAAAATCGTAGAAAACAGAGTTTTACAGAAAATTGCAAACGCAATTCACCAAAGATACAAAATGGCATTCTCTTTAAAATGACAATCTAAGATTTTCAAAATTTTGTGTTTTTGACCCCTAAATATTTTTTTTTACTGATTTTTGGGAAAAATCCCCACAAAATCAAAATTTTCGAAGATATTAACACATCCGGAATATATGTGAGAGAACTGAGTATGGACAATACCCATACCAAATTTCAAAGCAATATCTTCATTTTGGACTGAGTGATGGCTCCCTAAGTGTAAGAAACCGATGACGTCATTTTTTTAATAATTTTTTTACATTGTTTGACAAGATACGAACAAATAATTACCTTTTTTGTATTTCTGAGCCAAAACTGGTCTAGGAACATGCCTTTTTATTTACATTTATCAATTTCTAATTTTGAGGTTTTCTGAAGAGCAAAATCGCTGTTCTGGACGTGGTAAATCCGAGGTCATTCACTTGACCTGGAAGGTCACCCATTGACCTGAAACCTAAAAATCGCATACTGTTAGTTCCTCTCATGACAGGCAACATGTTGGTTCTTACTGCATTGCTCTAAGTTGCTTGGTTTGGAAGTTAACAGGGGGGCCTGTCAGCCTCCCCCGTAAGGCGAAGGTGAAAAGAGCTCCCATAGGGCGAGGGTTAACAGGGGGGCCTGTCAGCCCCCCCCTCCCGTTGGGCGAAGGTGGAAAAATCTCCCGTAGAGCGAGGGTTAAAGTGCAGCGGACGGTGCTAAAATATATGATGTGTACCAGTGACGGCGGAAGGTATTTTCGGATGTGGGGGGGGGGCAAAGAAACCCAGGGCGCCCCCTCGGGCAAAGTGCGCCCAAAGTGCGCCCCCACTCCTAAAAAAGAATGCCGCGAAATTATATCTGTTCGGATTTAGGCCACAGTATTATACCAGTAAAACACCTTTTTGTGCGATGACCGAGCTGGCGCGCTCTGGCAAAGCTAAAACAGGTTTGAAATACGAAACGGTACGGGAGCACAAGTGCGCATTGACTGTGTCCCAATAATGAGTAACACATTCAATAGTTTTACCGTGGTTATACCCTAGTATGCATAGTTTTAGGAACGTTCAGCTGAATGGAGATGTACAAAGTAAATCCCGCCTCCCGGGGACAAACTACATGTTTTTTGTTTTTTATGGCACCCAAAGGTGGCCATCACTTCTTTGCCAATAACTCTTGATAGCATAACATGAAGATAAGAGCGTGAGACCGGCACTACTTGTATGTCTCGTCGAGACGCGTCCGATATTGCGCAGCACGACATATACCTGGTTCACCACATGACCTAAAATTACCTTGACCTGAGGTAAAATTTTGAAGTTGACTTAGGTTACCTGGTCACCATGGTATGATTCGAATCTTCTTGCCGAAACGAGCACAATGACGTTAAAATGGGCGTCGTGTGACCATAAGAGTCGGTGCATCCAAAACCACAATTATCATCAGATGACGTTAAAATGATTCCCCTATTAGGCGGAAATCTACCGCTAGATGAGTAAACTATAGGTTTCATTTTCCACCCATTTTTTCTAATGGGGTTTAAAGTTAATGTCCCAAGGCCGACAATTATTCTACCGACCAAAGTAATCGCCAATGGCCAAAAAGTCGACTCCGACTCCGGCCAAAACTGCCGACTCCGACTCAGACTTCGACTCCAACCCCGCAGCTCTGCTGAGTCTTGCCAATAGTGACCTTTTGTGACCTGACCTTGACCTTGACCTTTGCTTACAATTTCACTTTTGCTTATGCGGGATATGCATTATGCTTTTGAGAGCACTTTGTGCGATAATAGTCGCAATCTAAGGCTTTGGATGGAGAGTATGGCCCAAAAACTCAAATACCTCAATTTTGACCTTTGACATAACCGTGACCTGACATGTGACTTTATTTGGAAAAATTTGCGCAAATGTTTCTCATTGAGAGCTTTTGAATGCCGCCTTGTGCGTCTCGCTGCGGTTATTGGTTCGGAAGATAACGAGGGAGGGGCAGAATCTTCCCCCAGTATTCGGCTTAATACCCCAGCGGGGCGCGGGTTAGGTGATAATTAAAAACTCCTCTCCCTTGTCAACGACTTTTTTCATTGAGGACACCCCCCCCCCCGCCCGTCAACAGCTGTTTGCTCTGACGATCCGACACTATCCCCCCCCCCCCACACACACACCTGCTCAACGACTCATCGCGCTGACGACCCGACACTACCCACACCTGCTTAACGACTCATCGCGCTGACGACCCGACACTACCCACACCTGCTCAACGACTCATCGCGCTGACGACCTGACACTACCCACACCTGCTCAACGACTCATCGCGCTGACGGCCCGACACTACCCACACCTGCTCAACGACTCATCGCGCTGACGACCCGACACTATCCACACCTGCTCAACGACTCATCGCGCTGACGATCCTACACTATCCCCCCTCCCCCACACCTGCTCAACGACTCATCGCGCTGACGATCCTACACTATCCCCTCTCCCCCACACCTGCTCAACGACTCATCGCGCTGACGACCCGACACTATCCCCCCTCCCCCACACCTGCTCAACGACTCATCACGCTGACGACCCGACACTATCCCCCTCCCCCACACCTGCTCAACGACTCATCGCGCTGACGACCCGACACTATCCCCCCTCCCCCATACCTGCTCAACGACTCATCGCGCTGACGACCCGACACTATCTCCCCTCCCCCACACCTGCTCAACGACTCATCGCGCTGACGATCCTACACTATCCCCCCTCCCCCACACCTGCTCAACGACTCATCGCGCTGACGACCCGACACTATCCCCCCTCCCCCACACCTGCTCAACGACTCATCGCGCTGACGACCCGACACTATCTCCCCTCCCCCACACCTGCTCAACGACTCATCACGCTGACGACCCGACACTATCCCCCCTCCCCCACACCTGCTCAACGACTCATCGCGCTGACGACCCGACACTATCCCCCCTCCCCCACACCTGCTCAACGACTCATCGCGCTGACGACCCGACACTATCTCCCCTCCCCCACACCTGCTCAACGACTCATCGCGCTGACGATCCTACACTATCCCCCCTCCCCCACACCTGCTCAACGACTCATCGCGCTGACGACCCGACACTATCTCCCCTCCCCCACACCTGCTCAACGACTCATCGCGCTGACGACCCGACACTACCCACACCTGCTCAACGACTCATCGCGCTGACGACCCGACACTACCCACACCTGCTCAACGACTCATCGCGCTGACGACCCGACACTACCCACACCTGCTCACCGACTCATCGCGCTGACGACCCGACACTACCCACACCTGCTCAACGACTCATCGCGCTGACGACCCGACACTACCCACACCTGCTCAACGACTCATCGCGCTGACGACCCGACACTACCCACACCCCTGCTCAACGACTCATCGCGCTGACGACCCGACACTACCCACACCTGCTCAACGACTCATCGCGCTGACGACCCGACACTACCCACACCTGCTCAACGACTCATCGCGCTGACGACCCGACACTACCCACACCTGCTCAACGACTCATCGCGCTGACGATCCTACACTATCCCCCCTCCCCCACACCTGCTCAACGACTCATCGCGCTGACGACCCGACACTATCTCCCCTCCCCCACACCTGCTCAACGACTCATCGCGCTGACGACCCTACACTATCTCCCCTCCCCCACACCTGCTCAACGACTCATCGCGCTGACGACCCGACACTATCTCCCCACACCTGCTCAACGACTCATCACGCTGACGACCCGACACTATCTCCCCTCCCCCACACCTGCTCAACGACTCATCGCGCTGACGATCCTACACTATCTCCCCTCTCCCACACCTGCTCAACGACTCATCACGCTGACGACCCGACACTATCTCCCCTCCCCCACACCTGCTCAACGACTCATCGCGCTGACGATCCTACACTATCTCCCCACACCTGCTCAACGACTCATCGCGCTGACGATCCTACACTATCTCCCCTCCCCCACACCTGCTCAACGACTCATCACGCTGACGATCCGACACTATCTCCCCTCCCCCACACCTGCTCAACGACTCATCGCGCTGACGACCCGACACTATCTCCCCTCCCCCACACCTGCTCAACGACTCATCGCGCTGACGATCCTACACTATCTCCCCTCCCCCACACCTGCTCAACGACTCATCGCGCTGACGACCCGACACTATCTCCCCTCCCCCACACCTGCTCAACGACTCATCGCGCTGACGATCCTACACTATCTCCCCTCCCCACACCTGCTCAACGACTCATCGCGCTGACGACCCGACACTATCTCCCCTCCCCCACACCTGCTCAACGACTCATCACGCTGACGATCCGACACTATCTCCCCTCCCCCACACCTGCTCAACGACTCATCGCGCTGACGACCCGACACTATCTCCCCTCCCCCACACCTGCTCAACGACTCATCGCGCTGACGATCCTACACTATCTCCCCTCCCCCACACCTGCTCAACGACTCATCGCGCTGACGACCCGACACTACCCACACCTGCTCAACGACTCATCGCGCTGACGATCCTACACTATCTCCCCTCTCCCACACCTGCTCAACGACTCATCACGCTGACGACCCGACACTATCTCCCCTCCCCCACACCTGCTCAACGACTCATCACGCTGACGATCCGACACTATCCCCCCTCCCCCACACCTGCTCAACGACTCATCGCGCTGACGATCCTACACTATCTCCCCTCCCCCACACCTGCTCAACGACTCATCGCGCTGACGACCCGACACTACCCACACCTGCTCAACGACTCATCACGCTGACGACCCGACACTATCTCCCCTCCCCCACACCTGCTCAACGACTCATCACGCTGACGATCCGACACTATCTCCCCTCCCCCACACCTGCTCAACGACTCATCGCGCTGACGACCCGACACTACCCACACCTGCTCAACGACTCATCGCGCTGACGATCCTACACTATCCCCCCTCCCCCACACCTGCTCAACGACTCATCGCGCTGACGACCCGACACTACCCACACCTGCTCAACGACTCATCGCGCTGACGACCCGACACTACCCACACCTGCTCAACGACTCATCACGCTGACGACCCGACACTATCCCCCCTCCCCCACACCTGCTCAACGACTCATCGCGCTGACGACCCGACACTACCCACACCTGCTCAACGACTCATCGCGCTGACGACCCGACACTATTTCCCCTCCCCCACACCTGCTCAACGACTCATCGCGCTGACGACCCGACACTATCCCCCTCCCCCACACCTGCTCAACGACTCATCAAGCTGACGACCCGACACTATCTCCCCTCCCCCACACCTGCTCAACGACTCATCAAGCTGACGACCCGACACTATCCCCCCTCCCCCACACCTGCTCAACGACTCATCGCGCTGACGACCCGACACTACCCACACCTGCTCAACGACTCATCGCGCTGACGACCCGACACTATCCCCCCTCCCCCACACCTGCTCAACGACTCATCGCGCTGACGACCCGACACTATCCCCCCTCCCCCACACCTGCTCAACGACTCATCAAGCTGACGACCCGACACTATCCCCCCTCCCCCACACCTGCTCAACGACTCATCGCGCTGACGACCCGACACTACCCACACCTGCTCAACGACTCATCGCGCTGACGACCCGACACTACCCACACCTGCTCAACGACTCATCGCGCTGACGACCCGACACTATCCCCCCTCCCCCACACCTGCTTAACGACTCATCGCGCTGACGACCCGACACTACCCACACCTGCTCAACGACTCATCGCGCTGACGACCCGACACTACCCACACCTGCTCAACGACTCATCGCGCTGACGACCCGACACTACCCACACCTGCTCAACGACTCATCGCGCTGACGACCCGACGTCGGCGCCCCCTCCCCTCCTCAGGTGCCAAAAAAATGCGCTCCCAGCCTGTAGCCCCCCTCAATGAAAATCATGGATCCGCTCCTGCCGGGCGTGGGCTAATTTTGGAGATGGGCACGTCCCCGCCCCCTCTGCAGCGGAACACTTGCGCTAGTTAGGTGTCCTCGTTCGGCGTCTGGCGTTGTACGAGGACATCCGCCAGTCCCCATATAGCGCTATGGCGCCAAAGTCCTCGGGTTTCCGTGGATACAAAATATATGAAAAAGATGGACATGATGTTTTTCCTAAGAGACATTCATGGCACACTGACGGATATAAATCATGCTTGAACATTTTTCTTTCAATATTTTTTTTTTTTATATTCAGATTAGAGCCACATAACCACCTAAAATGGCCCCGCAACACAGCGCCAATTTGTTCATAATGGGCGCCAAATGTCCGCTCCATTTTTTGATACTGTGCCGCAGAACACAATTGGCGCCTAAAGAGTACATCCACGGTCTAGGTAGGGAATGCGCGGAGAGGGGGGCCTTGTATTGAATGCCCCTCTCAGATTCCTGTGGAGGGGGGGGGGGGGCATTTGTCGCTGATGCCCATTGGACCCGCCAGTGCCAGCAATTATCGCCAAAGAGAGCCTCTGCCAGACACTTGCTAATGGAATTCATTTTCCCATTTTCCAAATTTGTATAAGCTATTGCGAAAGTTGTGTCATGCCGCGAAGCGGCGCGAAATTTTCCGGTTTTTGACTGTGGATAGCTGGATTTTGACTGCTGCAAAGACGATTTTACGATAAATTGGGAACTCGCAGGGGGGGGGCATACTTGTATTGAATGCCCCCCCTCCCAGATTCCTGCCGGGGGGGGGGGGGGGATTTGCCCCTGATGCCCCCCCCTGGATCCGCCAGTTATCTTTCGGACGTTTTTTTTTCTTGCGCGTCGCTACCTCTTTTTGTTCTCGAGATATAGACGGGTTTTGGTAAGGACACCCATTTATGGCCTACATTTTACCTTTGTTGACCTCTGGTGACCTCAATGGCCTAAATGACCTGACCTAAAATAATCACTTAGTACTTTCATTAGACCTTGTTTGTTTCGAGCTATTTAACCTGTTTCTGTTTGTCGCTATACGTTGCATGACTTTTGAAATCTTGTATGGGTGGGTATCCACCCCCCGCCCCCCCCCCCCCCGTCGGTTCGAACTTGGTGCGAACCCCGTCTGTGCGTGGGTTAACCATTTTAGATGCACGCACAAGGCACCTTGAAGGTCCCAGCAGCAACACAATCAATAAGAGGCAACGCGGAACGTCTGGCCCTCAACATTTTACGTTGTCCCGATTGCTCACGTTTGTGACATATTACATTGGAAACACATAAATTCGAGGTAATTCACAGTCACTAATGTGTAGACTATGGAGTGTGGAGGGGCTTTACGCGAAACGATCCGTCATAAGTTTGGAAAGACAACTTCAGAAAATAGCAACGTATAAAGCTTCCGTTGAAAATGTTAAGCGCTCACGGGATTTTGAAGTAGCTTGTCTTAGTTTATGGCCACTGGTAGATCCAGCAGGGGGGGGGGGTGGGGGGAGGCAAGCTGACATGCCCCAAACCGCTAAAATTCGCCCAAAATGTGACATATTTTCTGATTTAAAAAGACAAATTAACCCGCGCCCCGCTGGGGTATTCGGTCGAACACGCTGGGTAGGGGCAGATTATGCCCCTTCGTTAAATTCCGAACCAACAACCGCAGCGAGACGCGCAAGGCCGTAATCAAAAGCTCTCAATGTGCCGCATCTAACGTTTACGAGACATTTTCAAAATAAGGTCACATCTCAGGACACGGCCAGGTCAAAAGTCCAAATTAAGGTATTTTAGTTTTGGGGTCATACTTTCCATCCAAAGCCTTAGATTGAGACTATTATCGCACAAAGTACTCTCAAAGATATAATGCATCTCCCACATTAGGAAAAAGTGAAATTGTAAGTAAAGGTCAAGGTCAATATCAGGTCACAAAAGGTCACTTTTGGCAAGAGGTCTACGAAGGTTATTTTACACGTATAATTTGATAGTAGCATCCATTTTCACAACCTGACACCATATATGGTCAAGGTCAGGTCACATAAAGTCAAAATTTGAAATTGATTCATCTAAATAAAAAAGGCATGTCTCTAGACCAGTTTTGTCTCAGAAAAACAGTGGTGGCATTTATTTGTCTGTATCTGGTCAATAAAAGCAAAAAAAAACGTAACTTAAAAAAATGACGTCATGAGTTACTTATACTTACGGAGCCATAAGTCAATTAAGATATTGATTTGCAATTTTGTTTGGGTATCGTCCATACCTGGTTCACTCAGATATATTCCGTTTTTCATATCTTCAAGAAAGAAAAAAATGTGAAGTTTTCTGGAAAATTTTATATCTTTATTTTTAGGAGTCAAAAACCTAAACTTTCGCAAATCTGAGATAGTAGTTTTGAAAAGAATGCCATTTCCTTTCTTTGGACTTTTTTTCATTTACAATCTGCTTCAAAACCCAATTTTCGACGATTTGTCAAACATTTATCGTTTTTCGACCAAAAATGGCGTGACATGACGTCATTAAAACGTCATGATCTCCCAAAGTGCTACAACAATTTCATTGAACTTTTTGAAAAGACGTAGAATTAATGCAGCATAAGGTACTGTAAGTTGTACGTCGATACCTATCATAGGAGTTGGGCTGAGGGGCCGAGGCCTTCTCCCATTGGGCCGAGGGGCCCTTCGGGCCCCTCGACCCAATGAGGGGGGGGGGGGGGGGGAGGGGGGCACGTGCCCCCCCCCCCCTGTCTGCGCCCCTGGTCATGACGCACGTGCGCAAGAGTCCTCTGGTACCACCAGCATTAAACACTTATGTCTGCCTGTTAGTTTCCACACTAGTGCTAACCCGTCCGCTCCGCTGGAAGATTAGCTGGCATCTCCGGGCTGGAGGTATCCGCACCAATTCAGCACGTTAATTAACTGGACTGGAACTGGAACTGCATAGGACATAATTACCTATTACCCATCAAGGGATCACCCCCCACCATCTCCGGTGCGTCGGTGACTTATCCCATCTCCCACATATGTCCTATGCATAGCTAGCTGGCATCTCCAGGATGGAGGTATCCGCACCAATTCAGCACGTGAATTAACTGGGACTTTTAAACTGAATAAACTGAGCGGTGCCGGATAGACAGATATACAGACAGACGGTGATCAAATAGTAAAATAGATACCTAGGGAGGGGCGGATCCATGGAGGGGGGGGGGGCAAGGGGCCATTCCCCCAAAGTTCCTGAAACCATGATTTGCCCCCCCCACCCCCCAAACGGCCGGACGTTCAGTGACGGACGGCTGAACGCCCCCCTCCCCCACTCGGTCTCAATAACTTCTCGCTAACGGCTGACTGCACCCCTTCGATCAACAACCTTTCACTGACCATCGACCAAAAAAATTGCACGACAGATCGACCAAAAAAATTCAAGTTCACACCATCACATTTTGTATTTTGACGAAATTTTGTCTATAGGGTTCTCTTGTGCCCTGAAGTCTATGGTGGCATCGCCAGATCCTTAAGGTCAACGGTTCTCGAGATATGGCCTCGGGAATTTTTGCAAGGTCACGCAGCAGGGTAATCTTTGGAGGCCTGCGACTCCAAAACCACTGAACATAATGCATCATATATACATATCGTCGTGACCACAATGAACTGGGCAACATTTTGATAATCTCAGATTTTCAAAATTTTAAGTTGGACTTTTGGATGACGTAACATTTGTTTTATTGTTTGTGCCTATACCTCTTCCCCGTCAAAAATGACAATTGTTTTGGTTTCATATTAAAGGTTCACTATTTATCTCGTGATGTGAATTTAAAAAACAGGTAATATTTCTAAAGAATATTATATTTTATTTTTGAATACTTCAGGTTTTTGCCAATACAACATTTTAAGGGCATTTTCAGTAGAATATCGTCACTTGCACTGCATTTTGGGGTTTCGGGGGACGTGATCTGGATCTTTCTTTTCTTTTGAACGTCCAAGGGCACCTCTGGTCTTTCAGAGGGGGTCCTGGTGGCCCTAAAGGGCCTCTGAAGTGCTCTAAACTCTCTAAAGACCACGCTTCGCGTGGTAAAAAGTCCATTATACCGCGCTTCGCGCGGTCTCGTCGGCCCTTTTCGGCCCGCTGCGCGCGCCGAAAAGAGTCCTCCGCCGCCGAAAAGGCCCCTACTGGCCTCCAGGCCTGTTATAACTGGCCTGTTATATTGGCAAACACATGGAAGTATTCTTCTTCTTGTTAAGAAATATTACCTTTTTTATATTTTTCCTGAAACACAAAAAAATCCCATTTTTGACTGGAAGGGGTATAGGCACAACACGTCATCAAATGTAACGTCATCGTCATAAAAAAAATCCAAATTCTAAATTTTGAAAATCGGAGATGAACAAAGTGCTGCTCAGTTCATTACGGTCACGATGATATGCCTATATGATGCATTATGTTCAGTGGTTTTGGAGCTAAATGCCTCCAAAGATTACCCTGCATCGTGACCTCGCAAACAAGCCCGAGGCTATATCTTGAGAACCGTTGACCTTAGGGATCTGCCGATGACAAAATCGACTTCAGGGCACAAGACAACCCTATAGACAAAATTGCATCAAAATAAAAAATGTGGCGGTGTGAACCCTTGGTCGATCTGTCGTGGAATGCCCCAGACGGCTAACGGTCTGGTACCGTCCCCCCCGTCAACAACTTTTCGCTGACAGCCCGCTACTCCCCCCCCCCTGCTCAACAACATGCTGGAAATACGCCACTGGATTTGCCTCCCCAAGAAAACTTATATCCACCACTGTACCTAGGGCTGTCATAGATCATCCACCGATCACCCCGACCTGCTGAAACCCACCTACCCTATATGCCCAGCCGAAAGCTGACCATCCACCACCCATGACTATCCCCCAGCCTGTTCAAATCCAATCACCAATCTCAGACGGTTGAAATGGGTGATTCGAAGGACGGAAAAGCGCCTACCGCCTACGTCTTCACCAATCAACCAAAATCAACCCGGCTCTCTCCCCCGACATGCGCAAATACACCACGCTCATCTGCCAGCTAGTGGGCGGGGAGGGCAGTGGTAAGTCTTTGTGGCCTTCAGCTGCGAACAATACGCGTCGATGTAGACGGGAGTAAAATTTTATGGGTCGCCTTTTGATTTCTTCCTGCATTTCCTTCATGTCAGGGTAAGCCGGGCTTAGGCTGACATGAAATTAAACGATCAAAAATGTCAGCTTAAATCTCGTCAGGGTAAATTACACAGCGTTTATTTGCGATAGGGTAAGCCCGAAAAACCAGTATGTATGTTTTCAGAATTGTGGGAGACTTTTTTAGATTTGGCCCCCTAAACACCAGTTCTGGGATCCGCCTTTGAATCCAAAACATGTATTCCAAGCCAAGTTGGAGTTGTTATAAAGAGAAGAGAGCTATTTCTCATTACGAATGGAAATTAGTCAAAAACACTAACATATATTTTGGCCATTGGCCAGCATTAATAGACTCATGACTTACTGATGATGTCCCTTGGCCAAAAGTATCTTTTAGACATTGTTGCTTAATTATTTTGTGTAATGAGCAGGAGGTTGCTTCTGTTTTAAAATATTTTAACAATGCTCTGGTTAACATTTACTAAAAATAAAATAACACCCTACAATTCTGCAATTGTTCAGCTAAGAACTACCTGTGGCAACTGAGTATGTTTTGATGGATATTTGCAGGTACATGATTGTTTTGATTTTTTTTTGCAGGTACATTATTAGTGCATATGGCTTTCCATGGATAAACAACCATCTTGGCAAATTTTCACTGAAATCTTTAGAGCCATCTGTAATTTATGCACATGCCAATTTCCTTGACTTATCTCTATGGAGTCAACACAACAGCAGTGATTAATTGTGCACTCAATACAACATTGGCTACGATTATGTTGCGATGAAAGGCTTTTTTTTCTTGATTTTTTTTCTTTCTTGAAGTCAAGGCTAGGAATATATTAATTTAGGAATATATACATAACATTTATATACACAATAGTTCAATTTTGTACGAATCTTGTTTCTCATCTTCCATGCTAATGACATGGTTCTATCTAAAAAAAACACATCATATTCACTCAGGGTTCCAACTAAAAATAGCATAGTCTCAGAGGCATCAACACTGCCGCCCCCCCCCCCCCGCATGACCCAGGAGCAATCTGTCCCCATATCAGCAGTATTTTAACATTGGTGAGCACATGGGGAGGGGGGAGCAAACACTGGTTGCCCCCAGCCCACACTCCAAATTGTGTGGCAGTGCTTATGTATTCACTAACATGTTATCTTGCAAACTTAAATGCACAATTATTGTTTGCATAAGGCAATGCACCTTTTTAACACGCGCCCTGGAGGAGGGGCGAAATCCGCCCACCCCTCCGGTTTTTCGAGGATAGCGCAAAAACGGCGGCGCGCAGCGCCGCCGTTTTTTGTATACCTGTTAAGAAATGAACTTCCCGCATTATGTAAAATTCTTGGCCTCAGGTCATCTCAGGTCAGGTCACCAGACCAGGTCACGTGATGACCTCAACTCCAAAACGTTTGCAGTAGTACCACAGCCACAGTTTTACGCCGATTGGTTTCAATCTTGCAGGACTTCATAAAGTCATGAATAGCAACAATTTGATGATCTCGGATTTCTAATATCGGTGACCTAAGGTCAGGTCAATTTTGTGACCGCCAACACTGATTTATCAATAACTATCGGCATAATGAAGATAGAGAAGAGTAAATGGTACCAATATGTTTGTCTCGTCGAGACGCGTCTCCCAATATGCAACATGACCAACTTGGGTCACCACTGACCTTGACCTGAGGTCAAATTTATCAATTGACCTAACTCGGTCACCATGATAATGATTCGAAGCGCCTTGACAAGACACACGCGATGGCGTAAACATTATTGATTTATCTTTATTAGGTAAAAGGTTATTTGGGGAAAACAGTTTTGAAAACAAAATCACCATTTTGACATTCGATGACCTCTGGAGCCTAAACTATTGACCTGAGCTCAAATCTGAGGGCACCTATGTGATTGCATTTTTCAATGACTTTCGATTGCTTTTTTCCGTTTGCTGCTAACTATCATAGTTCCCGAGATATTTGGGGGTGTTCGAACCGAAGTCTTGAAAACTTGAAAATCTGACCCTTGATGACCTCTGGTGACCTCAATATTGACCTGGAAAAAGAAAATGCACGAAATACTTTCGAAAGAGCTTGTCTCGAGCTATCTAACGTCGTTTCCCGCTTGTCGCTACGTTGCGTGGTTTTCGAGATCATAGGGGGGGGGGGGCGAAATCCGCCCCCCCTCCAGGGCGTGTAATTATCAGAGGCCCTCCAGGGCGCGTGTTAATGGCAGCATATCTGAGTTTGAGTACCCATTAAGTCCAGACTGTGATGTTTGCGTGTCTTCTCTATGTAGGAAATAGGCTTGATTGATTACTCAGATTGGTATGTGTTGTGATATAAATGTGTCATGTTTGATGCGTTACAAATTGTATGTTTGGTATCTGAGTTTGAGGCTGTTTTGTCTCATGAGATATCCTTGTCATGCTGTTCAACAAATGTTGTGACGCAAATTTGCTGTCTTTGTACTTTTTTGGTTATTTTGCCCCTTTTTCTAACAAATTAAAAATCCGTCCATGCTTTCCTGTTTACTTTCTGTTAACTCTCCCCTAACATTACCTGTTTCCACCCATTTCCTTTACATTCATGCTTCCGGAGAGAAGTTCAATTCCATGAAGGGCAGAAGGTATTGTTAGTCTTCTAAGAAAACTAGCTCAGATTTGAGTAGTACTGCGAAATCTGACAACCTCTGTACTGATCACATTTATTCCCTTCTCAGGTATGGCATGGACAGAATCAATCCCACCTCCAGCCGTCACCATCTGCAGCAGGTCACCATTCCCCTCAGCAGGCGGCGGATCAGACTTGCACATCTCCCCTTCGGCTGCAACTGGGTGGAAACGGCGGTGGCTTCGGCGGTGGAGCTGGTGGCCATGCTCGTGCGCCGCGTGGCTCCTGGAAGGCGCCGGAGCAGACTCTGTTGCGCGGCGTCACGCAGCAAGCGCTCGAGGCGCTGTATTGGCTGTGCGTGGATGCAGCGAACGTTGGCCTGCTGCTGGTCCCGTCACCCGGCTGGCGGCTGGGAGACTGGCGACTGGCGAGGCTTGACGGGCGCAAGTGACGGTGGCTCCGGCAGAGGTGACGGCTGTGTTTGGGACTTCGCTAGCGGCGGCGATGTTTGTGATTTGTATCCCCTGTCCCCGGATCACTTGTGAAGTGTTTGCTTGTTGATAGCGTGAATATTGAGAGAAAAAAAACATGATTGAATATCAGCATTTGTGATGACCACAAGTTTAGAGACTAACTTGTACAGCAATCGGAAGTTGCATGTTAATCGTGCCATGGTGATCCTCTTCATCTGTCATTTGTGCTCACCTTGTGTGATATTACACTTGCAAGCAAGCTGATGCTATGTGCGGCTAAGTCCTAATCTATGCCCATCGGAAATTCCATATACCTGAGGTTAGTTGGTCCTCAAACGGGAAATTGTACTCTATGAATGCACTGTTCCTTCCCTGCCGCCGGCCGGAGAGGTCAGCTCGCGCGACCCTCCCGACCTGTGTTTTGACGTGAGCCGTTGGCAGCGTGCCACTCGCTAGAGTGCCGGGCTGTTTACAGTGAACGTGTACCTGTGAGTGGGTGGCCGGCGGGCAGTATGATTATTGACGACTTCAAGAAAGCTCTCACGGAATGTTTCTGCGACCCAGACTTCATCATCCATCTCCGCGAGACCGTACTGGGCCCCGTCATTAGACAAGCCGTGTCTGAGGCGGTCGCACACAAGGATGAGGCCCTGTCAGAATTCCGTTCTGAAATGGTCGCGGAGATCGAAGAACGGGACGGC
Source organism: Chirona hameri (assembly GCA_036785665.1). Classification (NCBI taxonomy): domain Eukaryota; kingdom Metazoa; phylum Arthropoda; class Thecostraca; order Balanomorpha; family Balanidae; genus Chirona; species Chirona hameri. The sequence goes on from JAXIVJ010007010.1 coordinate 16,069, forward strand.
CAAATCCAGAAGCTTCGCAACGAACTCACGGTGGTTAAAGAAGGCCTCAACGAGCTGGAGCAGTATTCGCACCGGAACTGCCTGCTCATTAGCGGCATCCCAGAGAGAGAGAGAGAGAGAGCGCGAGGGCACCGACCAGCTGGTGTTAGATGTCGCCAAGGCCGCCGGCGTCACCGTGGTGAGAGCCGATATCGATCGGAGTCACCGTATCGGACCCCAAAGGAGCGGCAAGACTCGTCAGATTATAGTCAAGATGACGACGTTAAACATGAGAGAGGAAATCTACCAGAGCAGGAAGGACCTGATATCCGGCTGGCCAAATGACGTACAAATATGTGCCCGACGCTGAAAACTGAATCTGATGCTGACACTGCCGTCCTTTGACCTTTGAGGTCACGGAGATCAACTCTGAAAATTATTTCCGTCCTGGAACTGGGCACGTTTAATCGTTTCAGACCATTTGTGGTCTCATCGAACGGTAACTTTGGGCGCTACAGCGTTCCCCGGCCATTGACCTTGAATTCGACCTCTAGGTTAACGGAGCACAACACTGAAAATTATTGTCATCCTGGAACTGGGCACGTGGATTCGTTTGGAACATGTCTGGCGCGGTCGGACGGCAACTTTGGGCGCTATAGCGTTCCCTTGGACCTTGAATTTGAATTTGAATGAAACCTGTAAGGTCAAAATATACCCGATTTTTGGAAACAGGAAGTTTGATCTGATCTTGGGACCAAATGGCTTAAAAATATATGCCCGACGCTGAAAACTGAATCTGATGCTGATGCTCCCGTCCTTTAACCTTGCATTTGACATTGAAGGTCACAAAGATCAACTCTGAAAATTCTTGTCGTCCTGGAACTAGGCACGCTCAATCGTTTGAGACAATTTTTGGCCCTATCGGACAGTAAATTGGGGCACTTCAACGTTCCCCGTCCTTTGAGCTTGCATTTTACCTTGAAGGAGACCTGTAAGGTCCAAATATACCTCATTTTTGGAAACAGATGGTTTGATCTGACCTTATGATCAAATAGCGTAAAAATATATGCCCAAGGCTGAAAACTGAAACTGATGCTGACGCTCCCGTCTTTTGACCTTGAATTTGACCTTGAAGGTCACGGAGTTAAATTCTGAAAAATCGTGACGTCCTCGAACTGGGCACGCTGAATTGTTTGAGACCATTTCTGGCCCAATCGGACGGTCAATTGGGGCGCTACAGTGTTCCCTGTTCTTTGAGCTTTAATTTGACCTTGAAGGAGACCTGTAAGATCAAAATATATCTGATTTTTGGAACAGGAGATTCTATCTGACCTTAGGACCAAATGGCGTAAAAATATGTGCCCGACGCTGAAAACTGAATCAGATGCTGACACTCCCGTCCTTTGACCTTGCATTTGACCTCCAAGTTCACGGAGCACAACTCTGAAAATTATTGTCATCCTGGAACTGGGCACGTGGATTCGTTTGGAACATGTTTGGCGCAGTCGGGCGGTAACTTTGGGCGCTATAGCGTTCCCCGTCCTAGGAGCTTGAGTTTGACCTTGAATGAGACCGGTAAGGTCAAAACAGACCTGATTTTTGGAAACAGATTCGATCTGACCTTAGGACCAAATGGCGTAAAAATATGAGGCCGACGCAGAAAACAGAATCTGACGCTGACTAACTTCACGGACATGACTGAAGGCGCATCAGGCCGACCGGGGGCCTCCTCAGGACCACGGAGAGTCTCCTCAGGACCTCCGAGGGTCTCCTCAGGACCACCGAGGGTCTCCTCAGGCCGACCGAGGGTATCCCTGAGGGGCCATGACCCCTTGCCCCCCCCCCCCCCCCCCTCGGGTCGGACTAGCCCAGTATATCAGCATGCGGACTAAGTGACACATGGCTGAGTACCGCTGATTACGTACATGCCACTGTGAGCGTTTTCTCCACAGGTTTTATTGCAAAGGTACACTTTATGCTTTACAAATATATATTCTTGTCATGGTTTAACCCGCGAGTTACTGGGGTATATTTCATAACGCGACTTACTGGGGGGCTATTTTTTGCCTCCCCCCCTCTCGGATCTCAGGAACTACTGTACCGAATGTAAAAATCCAAACGGCATTCGATAGCCCTGGGAAATTTATCGAGGGAAACAATATTGTTGACCTCGGGGTCACCGATGACGTCACAGGTCAGGCCAAGTACAAAATGTTTGACCGTGCAAAAGGTCTCGAAGGATGGAATTATCGCGCAAAATTGTGATATTAAACGCATAAGCTGTCCATAAATCGGTATGATTCGTGTGTCTGACACTTCTAAGTACGTTTCTAAGCTGTTTATGACCTTGGGTCAGGTCAAGGTCATCCGAGGTCACGAGGTTAAACTGCAGATTACGGTCATTAGGCGTTGTAACATATGTTTATGGGTTTGTTTTTCGTCTAGAACGCGAAAAATGACATTTGAACATTGTTTGTTCCATATAAATAGAAGTAAAAAGCAAAAATGGAAATGCGGTTTTCCCAAACACAGCCGCCACCTCGGCCGGAGCCACCGTCACTTGCGCCCGTCAAGCCTCGCCAGTCGCCAGTCTTCCAGCCGCCAGCCGGGCGACGGTACCAACAGCAGGTCTATTTTCTCGGCGTCCACGCACAGCCAATACAGCGCCTCGAGCGCTAGCTGCGTGACGCCGCGCAACAGAGTCTGCTCCGGTGCCTTCCACGAGCCACGCGGCGCACGAGCATGGCCACCAGCTCCACCGCCGAAGCCACCGCCGTTTCCACCCAGTTGCAGCCGAAGGGGAGATGTGCAAGTCTGATCCGCCGCCTGCTGAGGGGAATGGTGACCTGCTGGAGATGGCGACGGCTGGGGATTATATTGTTTCTGGCAATGCCATACCTGAGAAGGGGAAAAATGTGATCACTACTGGGCTTTTCTGAGGTTGTCATATTTCGCAGTACTAAAATCTGAGCTAGTTTTTTTTAGAAGACCAACAATGCCTTCTGCCCTTCATGAAATTGATCTTCTCTCTGGAAACAAGAATACATAGGAAATGGGTGGAAACAGGTAATGTTCGGGCAGAGTTAACAGAAAGTAAACAGGAGAGTATGGTCGGATTTTGAATTTGTTAGAAAAAGAGGCAAAATAATCAAAAAAAAGTACAAAGACAGCAAATTTGCGTCACAACATTTGTTGAACAGCATGACAAGGATATCTCATGAGACAAAACAACCTCAAACTCAGATACACAACATACAATTTGTAAGGCATCAAGCAAGACACATTTATATCACAACACATACCAATTTGAGTGATCAATCAAGCCTATTTTCAACATAGAGAAGACACAAACATCACAGTCTGGACTTAATGGGTACTCAAACTCATATGCTGCCATTAGAAAGGTGCATTGCCTTATGCAAACAATAATTGTGTATTTAAGTTTGCAAGATAACATGTTAGTGAATACATGAGCACTGCCACACAATTTGGAGTGGGGGCTGGGGGCAACCAGGTGGCTGCTCCCCCCCCCTCCCCCTGCTCACCAATGTTAAAATACTGCTGATATGGGGGCAGATTGCTCCTGGGTCATGCCGGGGGGGGGGGGGGGGGGGGGGGAAGAGGGAGGAGGGGGCATTGTTGATGGCTCTGAGACTATGCTATGCTATTTTGAGTTGGAACCCCCGAGTGAATATGATGTTTTTAGATAGCACCATGTCATTAGCATGGAAGATGGGACACGACATTCGACATCCATACAAAATCGAACTGTTTTTTTTTTATATAAATGTTATGTATAGACCTGAATTAATATATTCTTAGCCTTAACTTCAAGAAATGCAGTAAATACATAGTGCCTTTCATCGCAACATAATCGTAGCCAATGTTGTATTGAGTGCACAATGAATCACTGCTGTTGTGTTAACTCCATAGATATGAGTCAAGGAAATTGGCATGTGCATAAATTACAGATGGCTCTAAAGATTTCAGTGAAAATTTGCCAAGATGGTTGTTTATCCATGGAAAGCCATATGCACTAATAATGTACCTGCATACAAAAATGTACCTGCAAATATCCATCAAAACATACTGAGTTGCCAAACGTAGTTCTTAGCTGATTCATTGCAGAATTGTAGGGTGTTATTTTTTTTTTTTTAAATGTTAACCAGAGCATTGTTAAAATATTTTAAAACAGGAGTAACCTTCTGCTCATTACACATACTAATGCAGCAACAGTGTCTAAAAGATACTTTTGGCCATGGGCCATCATCAGTAAGTCATGCGTCTATTAATGCAACGTTTTTGACTAATTTCCATTTGTAATGAGAAAATAGCTCTCTTCTCTTTATAACAACTCCAACTTGGCTAGGAATACATGTTTTGGTTGCAAAGGCGGATCCAGAACGGGTGTTTGGGGGCCATATCTCAAAAAGTCTCACACAATTCTGAAAACTCATCAGATTTTGCTTGCTTATGCATTGATAGCTGATTTAAAACAAACACCTCAAAATAAGTGTTTTGGGCCGCTAAATCATCCAGTATAGCCTACCATTACCATCTTATACCACTTCCGTCATGACCTAACAAAGGCTTATTAATCTAGCAATGGTAAATCAAGGTTGTGCACATAATTATACAACACCATATAACCTAGCAGTTGTGGCGCCATTGCCTAAATCACCATAATGATTGTAGTGTCCGCCAGAATTGCCATGAGCATAAGCACGTTAGCATGAAGGCATTCCTGTGTTTGGCAGCCTTGACGATTGTGACGCATGGATGACATGAGTTATGACTGTTATGTGATTTATTAAATCTGGTGCACTGAATTAATTTTAGGTTAAACGCTGACGTGTCAGGAGATGGCTGAACAAACTTGAGGCTGCACGTCAAGCTAGATGCTGAGAACTAACAATATAATTATGTAGTAAGGAAGAAGCTTTTACAAGAGGTTGGCCAAGACACTACATAATTTAGTGGCGACAACATTGATATCGTGTTTCATCAAAATCTCATCCTCGTCGCCACTAAATTATGTAGTGTCTTGGCCAGCTCTTGTAAAACCTTCTTCCTCACCACATAATAATATTGTTAGTAGAACTCCCATCAAAACGAGTTAACAAAGCCAGCGGCATCTCAGCTTGACGTGCAGCCTCAAGTTCTATCTGCCATGGCCTGACACGCCAGCGTTTGATCAAAGATGAATTCAGCGCACCAAATTCAACCAATCACATCCGTCAAACAGTCATCGATGTGCCACAATCGTCAAGGCTGCCAAACCCAAGAATGCCTTCATGCTAACATGCTCACTCTCATGGCAATTCTGGCGAACACTGCAATGATACATGCATTTCGACAGGAAATGTCTGTGCTTGATATGAATGATAACTCCACTCTTCGGACGCTGCCAAATACTGGATTTTTCATGCTAACCTGCGTTTCAGAAGTAACCTGCGGCCGACCCCGGGCCTCCGATACTCTACTCTCAGAGTCTCTATGGCCTTGCTTCGATACCAAAAAACGAATTTTTATGATATTTAATTAACATCAACTAATTTTCACTTGTTGCAATCACCGTAAACCGATGTAACTCCTTCATACTTGAGGCAGTTAGGAAGAAACCGTGAAGATCGCATTTCCGTATTATCGCCAAATGTCGCCGCAGAACCCTCCCAAAAACGTGCCCTGGAACCGCCTCTTTTCAGGTTAAGAACGCACAATTTTGCCTCCATTTGCGGAATTCAATTATAGGAAAAGTCCTAAAATTTCATTGGTCTGGTCGTAGCCGTTCAGGAGATATCTGGGGAAAAACATTAGGGGGGGCGGAATCCGCCCCCTGTTACAAATAGGGTTAAGGCCAAAGGTGGAGCCATGGGCCCTATCCCCCCTGCAGTCCCCATTGTGTAGTCTATATTAGACCCTTTTGTACTGGAATAGAAAACTCCGATTGATTTGCGCCGCGTAAGGGCGAGGCGTTTTTTGCTTTATTTTTGGGTCGGATAAGTAGGCTCTCACAAATAGGAAGGTTCTATATGTATCAGCCCAAGGGCACCAATGCAGCCACTCAATAAGATTCTTCCACCGCAAAGATAGAAGGAATTTCGCCGCGGTGACACAAACATGTGATATTTTTCTACTTTTTCCTAACAAAATTCTAACAGCTTGGTTGCAGTTGCCAGTTTAAAATACGTTTCATGGATTTCCAGCCATGAACCACATTATAAAACAGTCTAAACGGCAAAAAAAAAAGATAGTCAACGAACATCGTGTCATCGAGGATTTATCAGGACGCACGTATGTAATATACGCCGCGAAGCGGCGCGTTTTTGTATCTTAATTTTGCACCATTTCGCATAAAATAGGTTCGTTTTCAACAATTTGATGGGGGCAGCAGAGCATTGCTGCCCCTCCCCCTCCTCCTGGATTCAAGGGGGCCCGGTGCCCCCTCCCCTGTTCCACCGCCTATGGAAGCGGATTCCGACTCCCGAGGGGCTCTGAGGGCCCGTCGAGTCCGATACGTTGTTGCCTCTGGTATAAAGGCACATTGTTGCCTTTTCATAGCCCAAGGGACGGGAGGCAGGAAGGGGCATTTTTGTTTGCATAATTTAGTAATTCTAATTTAGCATCATTTCGCGAGAAAAAAATTCCAGCTACCAATGCTTGTGATTTCATGGGGGCACCAAAGGTAGACATTGTTTCCCCTCCTGTATTCAAGGAGGCACGGTGCCCTGGTGCCTCCCCACGCCCTACAGTGCCGCTTACCGTCACGATGGTGCCCCTGGTACACCGGCGCGGTGGTGCCCCTGGTAGGTACATTAACTATATACTAAGAGAGAACATATTTGTTTTTATTATTTTGTTTACTATCGCCATCACGAAAATAAACGTTGTTGTTAAACAAACCTGTCATTGCGCTGGTGCCCCTGATGTGCCGGTGGTGCCCCTGGGCCCCAAGGGGGAGGAGGGGGGGGGGGGGGGGCATGACGTCTGTGCCCCCTGGATCTGTCACTGTACTGTATCCCACTGCACAAAGCTAAATCAAGGCGACGGAAGTGCTACCCTAATTATTTTCGATTCCAAATTTGCTCTCAAGTTTCACAGCCCCTCCAACGATTTCCTAAAATCTGCGCATTTGTCAGTACGGCCTACATCCTGCAAATACCGATCGTGTTACCTTACGGTTATGTATTCGGTTATGTTACGGTAATATATTATACGGCTATCAAGTCATTACGTAAGTTAATACATAAGATAAACCGTACCAATTTGACACCTTCAAGAGACTGCCATCTAGCGGTGGTGGTTGGCACCCAAGCTGCCGCGAAGTCACGATTGTGCTGTGTGTTAGTTCGCGGTCCGTCCGGTAGGTGTGTCTTCCACGTCTCCACATATTTTCGTTCACTTTTATTTGATTCGGTGCAGGTCGGCTCGAAACCAATGCTTTATCAAGCCTGGTTAGTGATTGCATCCTTCCATCGGGTGTTTTTCCTCCGTCTTTCATGTTTAGCTCGGGCTTACCCGAAGCCAATGCGTCCTGGTAGGTGCGCCAGGCGGGGGGGGGGGGGGGGGGGCGGGCAGGGGGCACGTCCCCCCGACACATCTGAGGAGGGCCATTTTCGGCGCGCTGCGGGCTGACGAGACCGCGCGAAGCGCTGTATCATGGGCTCTCTAAGAGTCTGGAGACTACGCAAAGTGGTCTTTGGAGAGCTTGGAGCACTTCAGAGGCCCTTAAGGGCCATCAGGGCCCTCCAAAAAATAATCAGAAGATCCCATGGATGTTCAAAGGGCCCCTGTACAGGTCAGAGGGCCCCTGGGCGAGTCCGAAGAGCCCTGAACATGCCAAATGGCCCCTAGCCAGCACAGAGGGGCCCCTGGGCAGGTTGGAGGGCCCCCGAACATGTCGGCAGGGCAACAAAGCAGCCAGCGCAGTCCCTTGACAGGTCGTAAGGGCCCCTTATCAGGCTAGAGGTCCCCTGTACAGAACAAAAGGCCCCCATGTACGTTACAAAGGCCCCTGTGCAGGTCGGAGGGGCCTCTGACCAGACCGAAAAGGTCCCCTGGATGGGTCAGAAGGGTCATAAACATGCCAAATGAGCCCCTAGCCAGCACAGAGGGGTCCTGCATATGTCGGAGGGGCCTCTGGGTAGGTCGGAGGGGCCCCTGCGCAGGTCGGCAGGGCGATAAAGCAGCTAGCGTAGTACCTTGCCAGCTCGGAAGGGCCCCTTAGAAGGCTGGAGTGCCCCTGGACAGACCAGGGCCCTGGGAAGTTCAAAGGGTCCATGTGCAGGTCAGAGCGTCTGCTGGGCCCTTTCAATGCCCGAGAATAGGGCCCTTTCAACGCTTGGGAAGGGCCTTTTTAACGGTCGGGAAGGGGGGGGGCCTTTACGAGCCCCCCCCCCCCCCCCCGGGCGAAATCATGGCTACGTGCCTGGGCCCTACGTCGGTCTGAGAGTGTCCTTGGCAGGTCTGAATATGCCCTCGCTTGGTCTGAGAGAGTCAGACGCCTGTCGGCGAGGGCCTTTGTCAGTACTGAGAGGGCCTTGGGGTGGTTTGCCAGGGTCCTGGCCGGACCTGAGAGGGCTCTACGCCCGCTTAACAGGGCCTGGCCAAGCCTTAGAGGGACCATATGTTGGTTTGAGAGGCCCAGTCCTAATCCTGAGTGGGCCCTTCATTTGTCAGAGATGGCCCTTGCCGGGCTTGAAATGGGTCTGCGCCTGTTTAAGACGACCTTTTCCAAGCCTTAGATGGCCCTAAGCCGGTCTGAGAGAGCCCTTACTAGGCCTCAGAGGACCCTATACCGGACACCAGGCGAGCCATTTGGGCCCGCCTAGGTCTGAGGCCTGGTCTGAGGCCTCTCAGGCCTGGCAAATGGCTCTCTCAAACGGACGGAGGACCATTCAAGTCTGGTAATGGCTCTCTCAGGCTCAGAAAGGGCCCTCTCAGGCCCACCGATAGTACTCTCAAAGAGACTTAGGGACCTCTCTTACCGACCTTAGGGCCCTCTCATACCAGCACAGGACCCCCTCAGAACGACGGAGGGCCCTTTCAGACCTACCGTTGGTCCTCCAGATCAGCATAGGGTGCTCTCAAGTCTTGCAAGGGCTCAACGAGACTGGCATAGGGCCAGGGGCGTCGCCGACGAGTGGTCGGGAGGGGGGGGGGGGGCTGCGGACCCTACTATTTGATGGCGGGATCGCCCCCCCCCCCACACACACACACACTTTGTGTGGGGAAAGTTAACAATTTATCGTAAAAATCGCCTTTGCAACAGTCCAAATCCAGCTATCCACAGTTTAAAACTGGAAAATTTCGCGCCACTTGGCGGCAAGACACAAGGTCACTAAAATCAACTAATTTGCACTTGTTTCAATCACCGTAAACCTATGCAACTCCTTTATACTTCAGGCAGTTAGGAAGAAGCCGTGAAGATCGCATCTCCTTATTATCGCCAAGTGTCATAGAAAACATCCTCCAAAAACTGGGCCCTGGAACCGCCTCTGTTAAGGTTAGGAACTCCAAATTTGGGCTCCATATGCGGAATTCAATTCTAGGAAAATTCCGAAAATTTCATGGATCTGCTCTGAGCTGTTCGGGAGATATCTGCGAAAAACCTGTAGGGTGGGCAGAATCTTCCCCCTCCCCCTGCCACTAATAGGGTTAATAGCATACGAAAGTATAGCAGAGGAAACAAATGAGTGTAGGTTGTATAAGCAAATCTTTGAGGAGGAGCTTTTCATGCATCAGTTTGTGACAGAGCCAACCAGACATTGCTCCATTCTAGACCTTGTTACGAGCGAGCGCTTCGCGGTCGCTCGTCCTTCCCTGGTATATGGGAAACATATGAATATGAGCGACCCGGCTCGACCCGGCCCGATCCGGCCCGTGGCGACGCTTTTGAGAAGCTAATATCTCTGCAACCGCATGTCCGATTGACAAGCCGGTTTCTTTGCTGAGTAGCCATATCCAACCAAACCTGTTTGAGACCGGTGCCGACTCATGTCGGTCACTACCACTGCACGTGGCGCGTGCCGCGTGAGGGGTGTTGAAAAGTGTTTTCTCGCAAAAACTCCGCAACGGTTGGGCCGATTGTGTTCAAATTTGGTGTGTGGTTAGGGACCTCTCAGCCGCCACTTTCCCACAAGTCAGGGGGGTGACTCTGCACGTGCGCACGTGCACACCTATTTTATATCTCAGGAACGGCTGAGCTGATTGTGTTCAAATTTGGTGTTTGGTTAGGGTTAGTGGTTAGGTCCCAAACCACATACCAAATTTGAACACAATCAGCTCATCCGTTCCTGAAATATAAAATAGGGGTGTGCACGTGCGCACGTGCAGAGGCACCCCCTGACTTGTGGGAAAGTGGCGGCTAAGAGGTCCCTAACCACACACCAAATTTGAACACAATCGGCCCAACCGTTGCGGAGTTTTTGCGAGAAAACACTTTTCAACACCCCTCACGCGGCACGCGCCACCTGCAGTGGTAGTGACCGACATGAGTCGGCACCGGTCTCAAACAGGTTTGGTTGGAGAGGTACTCATCAAATAAACCGGCTTGTCAATCAGATGTGCGGTTGCAGATATATTAGCTTCTCAAAAGCGTCGCCACAGGCCAGGCCGGGCCGGGCAACTCATATTCATATTTTTCCCATATACCAGGGAAGGACGAGCGAGCGCGAAGCGCTCGCATGTAGCAAGCTTTAGAATGGAGCAATGTCTGGTTGGCTCTGTTACAAACTGATGCATGAGAAGCTCCTCCACAAATATTTGCTTATGCAACCTTCACTCATTTGTTTCCTCTGCTATACTTTCGTATCCTATTAACCCTATTAGTGGCAGGGGGCAGATTCTGCCTACCCCTCAGGTTTTTCGCAGATATCTCCCGAACAGCTAAGAGCTGATCCATGACATTTTCGGACGTTTCCTAGAATTGAATTCCGCATATGGAGTCCAAATTTGGAGTTCCTAACCTTAACAGAGGCGGTTCTAGGGCCCAGTTTTTTGGAGGATGTTTTCTATGAAATTTGGCGATATTACGGAGATGCGATTTTCACGGCTTCTTCCTACAAGTGCAAATTAGTTGATTTTTGTGAACTTGTGTCTTTCCGCGAAGCGGCGCGAAATTTTCCAGTTTTAAACTGTGGATAGCTGGATTTGGACTGTTGCAAAGGCCATTTTTTACGATAAATTGTTAACTTTCAACACAAAAAGTGTGTGTGGGGGGGGGGGGGGGGGAGGGGGCGATCCCGCCATCTGATAGTAGAGTCCGGACTCCCCCCCCCCCCTCCTGACCACTCGTCGGCGACGCCCCTGGCCCTATGCCAGTCTCGTAGAGCCCTTGCAAGACTTGAGAACACCCTATGCTGGTCTGGAGGACCACTGGTAGGTCTGAAAGGGCCCTCCGTCGTTCTGAGGGGGTCCTGTGCTGGTGTGAGAGGGCCCAAAGGTCTGTAAGGGAGATTCCTCTGTCTCTTTGAGAGTACTATCGGTGGGCCTGACAGGGCCATTTCTGAGCCTGAGAGGGCCATTGCCAGACTTGAATGGTCCTCCGTCCGTTTGAGAGAGCCATTTGCCAGGCCTGAGAGGGCTCAGACCAGGCCTGATGTTCAGGCGGGCCCAAATGGCTCGCCTGGTGTCCGGTATAGGGTCCTCTGAGGCCTATTAAGGGCTCTCTCAGACCGGCTGAGGGTCATCTAAGGCTTGTAAATGGTCCTCTTAAACAGGCGCAGACCCATTTCAAGCCCGGCAAGGGCCATCTCTGGCTAATGTAGGGCCCACTCAGGACTAGGACTGGGCCTCCCAAACCAGCGTATGGTCCCTCTAAGGCTTGGTCAGGCCCTGTTAAGCGGGGGTAGAGCCCTCTCAGGCCCGGCCAGGAACCTCGCAAGCCACCCCAGGGCCTTCTCAATACTGACAAAGGCCCTCGCCGACAGGTGTAGGACTCTCTCAGACCAAGCGAGGGCATATTCAGACCTGACAAAGACACTCTCAGACCGACGTAGGGCCTAGGCACGTAGCCAGGATTTCGCCCGGGGGTGGGGTGGGGGGGGCTCGAAAAGGCCCCCTTCCCGAGCGTTAAAAGGGCCCTTCCCAAGCGTTGAAAGGGCCCTATTCTCGAGCATTGAAAGGGCCCTATTCTCGAACATTGAAAGGGCCCAGCAGACCCTCTGGCCTGCACATGGGCCCTTTGAACTTCCCAGGGCCCCGGACTATCCAGGGGCACTCCAGCCTTCTAAGGGGCCCTTCCGACCTGGCAAGGTACTACGCTGGCTGCTTTATCGCCCTGCCAACCTGCTGAGGGGCCCTTCCGACCTACCCAGAGGCCCCTCCGACATATGCAGGACCCCTCTGTGCTGGCTAGGGGCTCATTCGGCAAGTTTATGACCCTTCTGACCCATCCAGGGGACCTTTTCGTTCTGGTCAGGGGCCCCTCCGACCTGCACAGGGGCCTTTGTAACGTACATGGGGCCCTCTGTTTTGTCCAGGGACCCTCTAGCCCGATAAGGGGCCCTTCCGATCTGTCAAGGAACTGTGCTGGCTGCTTTGTTGCCCTGCCGACATGCTCAGGGGCCCTCCAACCTGCCCAGGGGCCCCTCTGTGCTGGCTAGGGGCCATTCGGCATGTTCAGGACTCTTCTGACTCGCCCAGGGGCCCTCTGACCTGTACAGGGGACCTTCGAACATCCATGGGATCTTCTGATTATTTTTTGGAGGGCCCTGATGGCCCTTAAGGGCCTCTGAAGTGCTCCAAGCTCTCTAAAGACCACTTTGCGTGGTCTCCAGACTCTTAGAGAGCCCATGATACAGCGCTTCGCGCGGTCTCGTCAGCCCGCAACGCGCCGAAAAGGGCCCTCCTCATATGTTTCGGGGGACGTGCCCCCTGCCCCCCCCCCCCCTGGCGCATCTACCAGGACGCATTGGCTTCGGGTAAACCCGAGCTAAACATGAAAGACGGAGGAAAAACACCCGATGGAAGGATGCAATCACTAACGAGGCTTGAGAAAGCATTGGCTTTGAGCCGACCTGCACCGAATCAAATAAAAGTGAACGAAAATCTGTGGGGACGTGTAAGAAACACCTACCGGGCGGACCGCGAACTAACACACAGCACAATCGTGACTTCGCGGCAGCTTGGGTACCAACCACCACCGCTAGATGGCAGTCCTCTTGAAGGTGTCAAATTGGTACGGTTTATCTCATGTATTAACCTACGTAATGACTTGATAGCCGTAGAATACATTACCGTAACATAACCGAATACATAACCGTAAGGTAACACGATCGGTATTTGCAGGATGTAGGCCGTACTGACAAATGCGCGGATTTTATGAAATCGTTGGAGGGGTTGTGAAACTTGAGAGCAAATTTGGAATCGAAAATAATTAGGGTAGCACTTCCGTCGCCTAGATTTTCAGATCCCTTTTGATCCTCCCGACTGCCGGTCCTCCATCCTTTGTCACGCCCACGTTACCCCGGGTCTGGTGGTCGCTGGACACCGGGCATGTGGTTGCCTCGAGCTGCCCCCCGGGAGTGGTGGCCGTCTGCATGGCGTGGGCTCTCTTCGCAGCTTCGCGCTGTGGGGAAGGGCCTGTCCATGGGCGGTTGCCCGGCCGGCGTCCATTTTGACCGACTTTACCCTTCTCCTTCATTCCATGGCTGCGCAATGGTCCAAGTAGACCGAAGCGGCCATATTCTAACCAAACCAAACAAAGCCTAGTTTTAGCTTTGCGCAGTGGCGATACAGTACAGTGGCAGATCCAGGGAGCACAGACGTCATGACCCCCCTCCCTTGGGGCCCAGGGGCACCAGAGCAATGACATGTTTGTTTAACAACGTTTATTTTCGTGATGGCAATAGTAAACAAAATAATAAAAACAAATATGTTCTCAATTGGTATATAGTTAACCCGCAATTTTACTGGGGGGGGGCTATTTTTTGCCCCCCCCCCTCCGTTATTTTGCGATAACTCCTAAACGAACACCGGTATCGTCATAAAACTTGCAGTACCTTCTCTCACATCCATTCTACACATGTTGGCTAAAGGAAAAATATGAGGTTATGATAGGTCAACCGGGAATGACGTCAGAGTGACGTCATGTTCTTCGGTTTGTGTTGCAAAATAATGGTTTTTGGAAAACGCTGTCAAAGATACGATGTTTGAGATAAACTCAATTGTCTTAAATCAAATTAATGACAATAGACCGGGCTATCAAACTGCTATCTCAGATTTTTGAGCTTTTTTCATTCAAAATTTTGAGAAATCCAAATACATTTTGTACAACATTTTCAAGAAAAAATCAGAAATATAAAAAAAACGGAATATATGTGATCGAGACGTGTGCGATGAATATGTGTACCAAATCTGAAGTCGATGTCTTCAAAAATAACTGAGTTATGACCTTTAAATATCAAAAATCGACCACCTCTCACAGCATTACTATGCATAAAAACGCATTTCCATTTTTGCTTTTTGCTTCTATTTATATGGAACAAACAATGTTCTAAGGTCATTTTACGCGTTTTAGACGAAAAACAAACCAATAAACATGTGTTACAACGCCTAATGACCGTAATCTGCAGTTTGACCTCGTGACCTCGGATGACCTTGACCTGACCCAAGGTCATAAACAGCTTAGAAATGTACTTAGAAGTGTCAGACACACGAATCATACCGATTTATCGACAGCTTATGCGTTTAATATCGCAATTTCGCGCGATAATTCCATCCATCGAGACCTTTTGACACGGTCAAACATTTTGTACTTGACCTGACCTGTGACGTCATCGGTGACCCCGAGGTCAACACTATTATGTTTCCAATATTTCCAATGTTATTTCCAATATGTTTCCAATATTCCAATACAATATTATGTTCATACAGAATTACAGATAAAACATACAAAATAGTTATTTATGACGTCACGAGACCATATTTGGCACTATTACTACCTACGCGTCTCTTGAATGAAGAATCACATGCTCTCCGCAAATTAGACACATTAATGTATGCTTAAATATACATATAAAATATATATATTTATACTCGTCGCAGTATTTTTTTTTTAGTTGTATAGCTTATGTCATGAAAAACAACATGCTGACTAGTGCCCACATACTAGCGTGTGAACCGACCATAAGAGGGGAATTCACGGGTGGATTAACCATTGTGGCCGTTTCCCATTGGTGGCAAAATTATGGACCGATGACGTAGATAAAGCACTGGGTAAAACAAGCTTGTCACTCCTTCGCTTGTTTTTTTTATCCAGATTTCTACGCGACGCTATTCATTTTTGCAATGACGTCATTCAAGTTGAATTTAATTTGTAGGTTTATTTGCCTCTTGTGAGAAGAATTATAGCTTGACAAAACAATACATTGTATGATACAAATTGAAAGCATCAATTTATGATGGATTAACCTGCCTGAGCACAATTCTTTATTTACATCAATGTTAATTTATGTAATTTATTCCTAGATATTCAGTCTTATTTTTCCGTATTTCTTTTTCCCCTTTCTTCATTGGTATTGCTTCTATGCAAAATTGTTGTTCCTGGGAAATTGTAATAGATTCTGGGCCACCGATTCCGGGAATTGAATTTAATGTGATTATTTTTTTGGGTGGAAGATTTCGTTATTTTAATATGTGACTGGCTTCAATGAGGTGAGATGTCAAAATTGTTCAATATCTTCTGTGCAGCGTGATGGCTTGTCATTAACGGCAGCCATAATATGGCTTTACTATCTTCTTGGCTTGTCCATTTCTTAGTCCCCACCGGACCCACCGGACCACAACCGAAAAAAGAAGCCCACCGGACCACAACCAAAAGCTAAACAATGACAGTTCATATTCAACAAGAAGCCCACCAGACCACAACCAAAAGCTAAACAATGACAGTTCATATTCAACAAGAAGCCCACCGGACCACAACCAAAAGCTAAACAATGACAGTTCATATTCAACGAGAAGCCCACCAGACCACAATCAAAAGCTAAACAATGACAGTTCATATTCAACAAGAAGCCCACCGGACCACAACCAAAAGCTAAACAATGACATTTTATATTTGCGCAGCGCATCGAAGACGATCAAAACAACTGCACTTTAGGGATATAAATACAAATAAACAAGCAACTCAATCCTGAATAAGTATGTTAGCAATCTTTGGTTCGATATTGAATGTCTCTCAACATACACCACTCTCGTACAAATAAATATGAGATACATGGGGCACGTTACACAAATTCTAAACTGATATATTTACCTCGAATTCAAACTTTTCCGGTATGCATGATATGCCCCATTGTCCATAATATCACGGCATTCACTGACAACTTTTTAACCCTTTCTTAGAGGGTAAATTCGCCCAATCGGGTAACAGGGCCCCACACACGTTTTTCACCTCCCACCGGGTGGTACACTCTTTTCATTTACTCTCGCCCAGAGGGTAAATGCTTTGTTTTATCTCGAGATAACCCTCTGCGAACGGATAAACCCTTGCGTTACCCTTTGTGGGAGAGTAAACTCTCTCACAAAGGGTAACATTAAGGGTTTATCCGTTCGCAGAGGGTAATCTCGAGAAAAAAATTACCCTATGGGCGAGAGTAAATGAAGAATTTACCACCCCGTGGGTGGTGAAAAACGTCTGTGGGCCCTGTTACCCGATTTGGCGGGTTATCCTCTAAGAAAGGGTAAACAAATTCAGTGATGCTGGTCATGTCAGACCTCTGAGTGGTGGTTCTCAAACATGGCTCGAGTGTTGTCCAGGATTGTCCTAAACTCGGGTGACTCGGTGAACTCGGGTGAACTCGGTGAACTCGGGTGACACTTGTTCGGGCTGGTACCCGAACAGGACAAAGTCCTGAAAGTAGTGTCGCAGCACGCGACGCAGCGTTTTTGGCGCCAGCGAGCCCACCAGAGGACCGGTCAAGGCCGGCGTGTCCGACCCGGCCACATTTTTAGGAAGCGAGACAGAAGTGATGTTAGCCAGTTTCAGCAGGAACTTAACGTCGTCTTGCATCGTTTCGGATCTGCCAAGCACCTTGTAGGGTATGCTGCACGGATGGCATAGGTCAGTCATCGGTCGCCAATGCTCGTCGTTCGGGCCCTCTTGATACAGCATGGATAGGTCCGGTGGCGGCGCGTCCGCTACCCATCTCGCGAACTGTTCGAACGTGACGTGCTTCGGTGCTCCCTCTTCACCCACTTGCCAGGGTTCTCTGCCTTGCGAGTGCGCTATCATGTCCAGCGAGTGCTTAACCTGCCATGGCCGATCCATTAAAGCCGATCGAAACTTGTTGCGATAGCCAGAGACGAGTCGCTCGAGTGGATGGCGAACGAACAGGAACGACGTGTACGTCTCCAGCCGTCGCCGGATCTCGGGACCCTCCAGCTGCGACAGGAAATAGTGCATGCTGCCCACGTGGGGAGACAGTTTCATGGACACCACCTGTTCCTCTGTCACGTTCGTTGGCAGCCTTCCGGAAAGGATGGCAAACATCTTCTTCCACTGTGTGGCCGACACCTGCGAAAACAGAAAACGGCTTATACTACCATTCATATTGAAGCGTTAACTTCTGTCCTGACGATCCCACCCCTCCCGCCTCGTGGATCCCACCGTTCCCGCCTCGTGAGCTCGAACTGGCTCCGCCCCAAGCCAAGGCTAACTCGTGTGGGGCAAGGTAGAGGAAACGTCCCTACAGATACACCTATGCACCTAACGCTGGTTAGCTTAGTAGGTTAAAGCGTCATGCTGGTAACGGATAGGTAATGGGTCCCAAGCCCATTGCTGCCTGAAAGTTCTCACTGGGCGCGCTCTATAAATAGTAAGATAAATTGAATATGCATAATCATGTAACTTAAGCGACAGCACATATAAACTATATTTTAATATCAAATAAGAAGCCATGGAATATTGAGGCTGAATACAGTCTCCAAGTCTCCAACAGGATACAATTGAAGAGAACATGAGTATCAAACATTTTGGGAATAGGTATGATGCAAACAGAATTATGCAAAAGGCAATTCAAGCATTGCAAAGTAGCATGCAAAATAATATCCTAAGGTAAAGCTAATTCATGAAAAATAGGAAAAATATGTGGGTGCGGAACCATTAGAAGTAAACAGTTCAGCTTTGAGGCGACCTACATATGACCGGTACTTATACGAAATCGTGCTGAAAAACTTCCAGGAAGTGGCTAATTTCTTCGCCATCAGACTAATTATTGTGTTTTGTTCAGAAAGCAATGAAGAGGAGAAACACTTAATATTAGCAATGCTCAGTAGTGGTTTATCTTAAACGTTTGAACAGAACAAGCTACGAATTTAGTAGAGTGAACATGCTAATACAAATGCTAAATATATATAATACAACTATTGGCAATCAATTCACCTTGGCTATGTAGCAGTATATCAGCTTATGTTCGTCATCATATATCATTTTGCCCAGCATCTGTGAATGGTTTGAGAGATATTCCAGCGTGTTGCTGGGTCCCAGCGATTTTGTAGCATCACAGGCTGCCTTCAGCGCCAGATGGCGATCCAGCTGAACTTCATGGCCATTTTTGGGCTGGCGCGAAGGCATTGCAATTGAAACAATTATCAGTATAGTTGCTGGGCACGTACACACACCAGAACAAATGACGTAATATATTTCGACAAGGAGTACTATATATATTCTTCATGATTATGAATCTATGTTTAGTTCTTCTTATACGCCTTTTAGCTTACAATCACATATACATAACGTAATGTGATTTGCCCATTTTTTTCGGTACTGGACCTTTACAAAATAATTTGAATGAACTGCATTTCAATAAGTGTTCTCTATTTTTATCTGGTGACAAAAAGGACCACTTTGTAGCACGTGTGTCTTCTGACCAGGGTCCTAGGATTGTTTTGTTTTGGTGAGGAGTGGAAAATGGGGTTTGGGAAAATTTTGTAAGGTTGTGCCCAGATGTTTAAAAACAAAATAGTGCCTTGAAAATGTGATATGTTGGGCTCAGAAAAAACACAGCGATTTTTGTATAATGTAAAAAACCCGAAATGAACTAAAAAATGATTAAAGGATTTGATTAAATGATTAATGATTAATTTTTGTATAAAGAGTTCACTTTTAACACATGGAGTTTTGAACTGAGATAGCAGATTTGAAGAGCAGGTCGAAACATGGGTTGTGTGAACAAAATTAGCCCCTACGTTAAGTAATTTCGACACAGGACTAGTAGGCCTCTTTTAGAAGAAGAAGTTGCATTTCCCCAAAACTTGTTTCGGGTCCTCACAACGGTTGTTTACGTTACAAGCAGCCTGCGTATATATGCCTGCAGTCCGTCGTTATTGTGTGCAATAGTTTTCATAACCAAGCTACTATATGCATGACGTCATAATTGTTTGGCCATGATGGAGGAAAGAGAATCATGCTATTTTTTTGACAGATATCCATATATCGTCCAAACAAATGCCATATTTGTTTTTATTAGCTCGAAATACCCCGTATAGCTAAATTTCAAGACAACTTTCAAGGTGACCTATTCCCTTTAACAAACTTAAACAAATACGCTCATGATACTTGTAGTTGTGACGTCACGACTATAGTGCAACTCGTACGCTGTCTTCGCCGCCGCTCGCTAACCGCGTGGGAGTGTTTCAGGGATCAGCCCTGGGGCCACTACTGTTTACCGTATTTGCGAACGATTTGTCACTGTACACAGATGGTGCGTTAATTGTACAATACGCTGACGATACGCAGATCGTGGTCTCGGGCAGGAAGTGTGAGCTGCCGCCGCTGATCTCACGTATGGAGACGAGTCTTGCATCCCTAGACAAGTGGTTCCACGCGAACGCTCTCAAGGTTAACGCGTCAAAAACTCAGATAATCACTTTTGGAAACCGCCCAAATTTGCGCAACCTTCAACATTTTACTGTGACTTTCCGAGACGCTGCTCTTGAACCATGTAACGAGGTGAAAAATATCGGACTCACTTTTGACAGAACCTTGTCCTGGGATGATCACGTAACTTCAATCATTCGCCGCTGTAATTGGGCATGTTAGCCGGTCTCTCGCATGTGCGTCACCACTTGCCCAACGGTGTCATCACGACACTGGTGTCAGCTCTCGTTCTCTCGCAGGTCCGCTACTATCTCGGTGTACGGTAACGGTTCACAGGAAAAACTTCGTCAAAATCCAGAAGATCATCCAGTTTTTGTTCATTTTGGGGGTCAAAAACTCCAAATTTCGACAATCCGAGATTGCCATATTCAAGAAAAGGAATTTGTTTATCTGTGCTTAATTGCGTTTGCAATTTGCTTCAAAACTCTGTTTTCTACGATTTTTCAAACATTTATAGTTTTTCCACCAACATGACGTCATCAAAACATCATTATTCCCAAACTTTATCGACCAATTTCAATGAATGTTTTTACAGCATACGTATAATTGTTGTATACTTAGCTACTGAAAATTTCAGTAAGATGCGCCGCATGTCCAAAAAGTTATGCAAGAAAAACCTCAGGGGGGGTCGTTTTAGAACCCCCCGTAGGGCGAGGGAATATTACACCTTGGGAAAAGTACGTGGAGTGATGGAAAAGAGTGTCCTGATTACGGTTCTGGCATTCGTTTTTGCGAGCAAAAGTAGCAATTTGTTGTAATTTGAAGAAAAAATATATTATTTTTTGTACATGTGACGTCACAAGAATCTTGCGTCATCAAAACGAGTTGTGACGTCATACCGGCAAAAGTCTATCCTTGAATCAGAATATGTAAACAACACTAACATCCTCGTTCGCTGGGTCGCGAATCGCGAGTAATATTGGTCGCGATTGAAAATGTGTGAATTTTTGCACTATGGCCTTGTATGAGTAGAGTTGGAGTGGCGTGGCGTTGCGTGAACACGTACCCATAAATGTGCATGTGCATAAATCAATGTGATATACCTACCCATAAATGTGTGTTATATGTGTGTTCATCGGCCATCGCACAATGCACGGTTTCGTTGGAAGGTGTCGGAGGGCTCAAAAGACGAGTCATGCCATTCGAAAGCTCACCTCATGAGGATGTCAGATATATAATATTTTTGAAATCTGTCGAGGGCTTTTGTTTTGCAAATGTCATTTTTGTCGAAATCTCGGAACTTTTCGGATGACCGATGCTACCGCTTACGTCAGGGAAAATAGGTTGGCAAATGACATATGTGCGACCTGTCGAAGTTGCAGCCTGTCGAAGAACCTCCAGCTGATAACTAAACCTCGTGCTGTTGATATAAGCTCAACACCGTTCATGACGAGCCATCAGCCACTAGCCAGAGCCGCGCGCTTAGGCTAGTGGCTGATGGCTCGTGGCTGATGGACACAGGTGGTGTTTCGGCGCCACGAGGACGATAGTGAAAGCGTAAGCTCGGACATGGGGTAGTGATCTGAGACATTTGCTGATTGTTGATTTACTCTCTATGTGAAGCTGGTGCTGATGCTTCGATGCTAAGTGAGCTGCAGATTGTCGTGCGCGCGATTCTTTCTTGTATTTAGTTGCTGTTGATCCGGACGGACATCCAGTTAACTGTATGGTGTTTGCGTGTATAATTCAAACATTTATCGTTTTTCCACCAACATGCCGTCATCAAAACATCATTATCTCCGAAATTACTTAACCAATTTCAATGAAATGTTTACAGCATACGTATAATTATTGTACAATTAGCTACTAAACATTTCAGCAAGATGCGCCGCATGTGTAAAAATTTATTCAAGACAAACCTCAGGGGGGGGGGGGCTGGCAGGCCCCCCGTAGGGCGAGGGTTAATTCGCCGTCGAACATACGCTACAGGAGAAAGAAGCCGGACCTTAGTGTGTGCCATAGCAACTGCAGGTCCTGTACCTTTAGGGTCTAAAAATGTCAAGTCCTAAACGTAATAGTTCAGAGCCTGAGTCGTTTTAAGAAGTAACCGCACGAGCTTGCAGCGCGAGTTGCAGTCATTTCTTAAAACGACGAGACCAAAGATATTCTTTTCAAGCGATTTCATGTAAGTGCTGTACGAATGTGACGAATTTCGAGTTATGATGAAAGGCCAATGATTGTTTTTATAGCAGAGTTTGAAAAGAGCTATCATTTTGGTAAATAATCATGTAAAAGTTCGAGTTAGAAATTGGACTGAAATAGACTCATCCAGAGCAAGATATACATAATAAAAAAGAAAGATGCAGGTTTGGTTGGTCCGACTAAGGGAACATTGTGAGGATATTGACACGCCGGAGACTAGCTCTTCCAAAAAATGAGGAATTCAGTACGATGAAGCGATATGTTATTTCTACATGGAAGCCAAGAAAGATGAACGGTCATGGCACACCCCGCTGCTGAGTGCCGAGACGCAAGAAGTGCTATACATCAGCGGATGCAACTCTGCTATTGTTATTAACAAGTGTTAATTCGGTGAGGTGAAATGTTTGCTCTGTGTTGTTATTGTTTTGTCTTTATTTTTTTAATAAATTTGCCCATTAAATTTATATTTTTACAAGTGGGTGCATCACTGAATCTTAGTTAAAATCAAAGCAAAAATAATCATATATGTCGCATATTGGACCTGAGCAATCTGCCATAAAGTGATACTGATTTGTTTTCTCTAACCGCCACCCATTAATAGGCGACCAGGAGTGCCCCCGCCCTCGATCCCAACGACGCACGATACCTTAAGTTAACACCAGAGAACAAAAGAGAAAATGTCGCGGCACTCCCAGCTAAGAAAAGGAAACAAACATAAAAAAGCATATGAAAAGAAGTAGTTTGGGTGGATATTACTAACAATGTGGTGATTTAAAAGAAGGCGGAAAGTAGTAATTGTTGAAAACAGCAAATGACTGCCCCCCAACTACGTCCCAGGATATCATCCTCACTCATCCTCATCCAGGACAGGATGAGGATGGATTCATTCACTGTGTTAGTAAATGGGATATCAGTCATACAGGGCGGAGGACAAATTCTGGTCTATTTTCGAGTTTTCTTGCTGGTACTTTGTGGACCCCCTCAGCTAAGCGTAGCTTGTTGCTGAGTAGGGATCCCAAAGCCAGCGCCAATCAATGGGTATATATCTAATGATATACCATATAATAATATATCTGGTATTATATGGTAGGAAATGATAATGGATCGTCTGTGGATAATATGACAGGAAAGGTGATTACATGACAGGTGATATATGACAGGAAAGGTAATTATGATATATAGGACAAATATGTAATCCGAGAATATCTCACATTGTTCTTTGGAATGAACATGAAGGTGTTACAATCACGATGTATATGTACATCAGCATATTGTATATTGAAGCTCTATATTTATTCATGTAATGTGTTTAAACTCGTGAAATGTTGGTAACTACACTGATATTACTAACAATTAAGTATTATAATGCTGTCACTACCGCATTGTTTTTGTCATATTCCTCCAGAATTTGACGTTTGGTGATATTTTGTATAAGTTGCTTAGAACGGGGAATCGCATTAAGTTGTGGGAAAACAGATGATATTGAAGAGTTCCATAGACGTGGACCAAACCAAGCTATTGTGCGGATGCGGTGAAGTTTCCTAGTAAATATTTCAATGAAGTGACGTGTTATTCTAGATCCACGATGGTTAGGCGGAGATAAATTGAAGAGTGATCTAATCAAGGTTGGAGCTTCTCGGATAATGACATTATGCATTACAAGAATGGACTGTTGTTTAGCAATATCTGTAAGTTTAAGTAGCTGAAGTTTAAGAAATATTGGGTTCGAGTGGGCAATCCTATGTTGATTGTCAATAATCCTAACTGCTTTCTTCTGAAGAATTAATAGTTTATCGAGTAATGTTTGCGCCGAATTTCCCCAAATAAGGCATCAATAATTGAGATAGGGCATAATTAGACTATTATACAATAATAATAATATTTGCGGCCAAGGAAGGATCTTGATCGCTTTAGTATGCCAATATTTCGGCTAATTATGACAGCTATGTGATCAATGTGGCTCTTCCACTTTAGGTTTGTATCTATGTATACGCCAAGATACTTTACAGTCTCAGAGTGTTTGATAATGGCTTCATTCAAAATTACTTTAATCTTTACATCTTGATTACTACTGTTATACAGTTGATAAAACGTCTTCCTAGTGTTCAAGGAAAGTTTATTTATCTGAAACCATTTGCAAAGCATTAGTAAATTTGAGTCTAGCATATTTTGTAGTTTTACTGCGTTATGGGCTTCAAAGAAAATTGCTGTATCGTCTGCATATAACAAAGTTGATGCCTGTTTGAAAACATTAGGAAGATAATTTATGTACAGAATAAAGAGCAGGGGTCCCAAAATAGATTCCTGTGGGACACCAATGTTTATTTTTTGCAAACTGGATTTTATATTCAGATATTCAACACACTGATATCGATCATTTAAATACGATTCAATTCAATTTAGAAATGTGGCCAAAAAGCCATATGCCCTGAGTTTGCTTAGTAGTATGCTATGTTCCACCGTGTCAAAAGCTTTTTTTAGGTCTAAGTATATCCCACATGTAATATTGTTGTGCTCAAATCCTTTTAGGACTTTATCTTGTAGGAGGAGCAGGGGCATATATGTTGAGTGGCCCTTTCTGAAACCGAATTGATTACAGCAAAGAATATCGTTATTTGAAATATGATCCATCATTCTATGATGTATAATTTTTTCCAGAACTTTTGAAAGGTAGGGCAAGATGCTAATTGGCCGGTAGTCGTTCATATTTGTATTATCTCCTGATTTAAAGATCGGTCTAACCACTGCAATTTTAAGTTTATTGGGAAATACCCCAGCTTGTAAGCAACAATTTACAAAATGGACAATGTGGTGAATGACGGAATTATAAGTAAGTTTAAACAATTTACCATTAATGTTGTCAACACCAGCCCCTACATTTGTCATGTTTGTAGCAACTTGCATAAGTTCATCACTGTTTGTGAGCTCCACTTGATTTATTGTGTTATTACAAGTATTTACGAACATTAAGGGGCTCTCAGAGCATGGCTCAATTGTACTTTGTAGTACTTTCCCCACAGAGCTGAAAAATTTGTTAAAGCTATAAGCTATTTCGTTTGGGTTATCAACTTCAATATCATTTTCATTCTTGAAGGAATTAGGTAAGCGCCTTGTATTGCTTTTACTTATTGCATGTTCATTAAGTATGTTCCACATTTTCTTTGCATTATTTCTGTTTATTTCAAGTTGAGTTTCTATGTATTTCTTTTTTGCACATCTTATAATCCCATTTAGGATGTTCCTATACTGATTATACCTGTTCTTGTTATTTGGTGAAGGATGTTTTTGCTTCAAGGCAAATAGCTTTGATCGGTGAATGATGGATGAAAGGATTGCAGGAGATATCCATGGCTTATTTGCGCTATTTTTCTATTCGTTTTATGCTGATAACTATACCGACTTTTGGTTGTTGAATAGGCATGTAAAAGAACATCACATGCTTCCTCTGGATCACTTATATTTTCAAAACCATCTAGTGCATGTATCAAGTCATTTGTGAACTGAGTAATTTTGCGGTAATCAAAATTGACATTGGTTTCTCTTATGTTTTCCTTGAGCACAATGTGTTTATTTAAAGTTGCAAATACTGGGAAATGGTCACTTGTATCATCAAATATTATACCAGAATTTTGAACACAGCCCAGGTTGTTGCCAAATATATTGTCAATGAGAGAAGCACAAGGGTCTTGAGCTCTAGTGGGCTTTGATATTAATGGCAGAAAACCAGACGATGCCAAGGTACTAAAAAATTATAAAGTTTGGCTGTTATGGCACATGTTTAGAAGATCATAATTAAAGTCTCCACAAAGAAAGACAGTTTTGTTTTTGGTAGAAAGAAAATCAAGAGCAATCCCAAACTCATTGAAAATGTTATGGTTGAGGTTAGGAGGCCTATATAAAAGGAAAACAGTAATAAATAAAGTGCTACTCAATTGACACTCCAAAAGTAAAGATTCTGTATATTTAACAAGTTTGGGCATTTTCCTTATACTCTTTAAGCAATCATTTCTTGCATAAATCGCTACTCCTCCACCAACGCCCACATCTCGATTGTCAAAAAAACATGAGTAGCCTTCTCTAAACTTCTTTTTTCCTCTAACCCATCATGTAACCAAGTTTCTGAAACACATATGAAAGACCATCTACATTTTGTGAGGTGCAAGAATACCTGAAACTCTGAAAACTTATCATCAGATAATATGGACCTTGCATTCACATGAATAATGCTAAATTGGTGGGAAATGTGAGGTTCTTGACTGCTAACAGATTCATTTGGTAAGCTGAAATATTTACAATTCGTTCTAAGAGTTTCAAAAGTGTTTTGGGTCTTTGATAGGTCAGAAGGGCCAATTGTAGGGAATGGTGAAAACAATTGTTGATCGAGAGTTTGTGGGTGGGCAGTGCTCTCACACAGGTTCATGTACTATTCCTACTTAATAAAGGAACAACTGTAGCTTTGCTACAAGTTGTTTATAAATGTGGTTATGCAATAAACTATATTGTTTTGTACAAGGATACAATATTCCCTGGTGGAAGCTCAGGGAATACATATATTACGTATTATGGCAGTATTTTACAGGGAAATAATGACCTTTTTCCACAAAAATGGAGTTAGCACTTGAAATCGCCAGACGAGACCAAAATATATTGTAAATTCATCACATTTTGCATGAAAACTTTCCTACCGAAATATATTTCAGGTTAAAGTTGATAAGCGTTCCACACTTTTAACGACCGGTACTTGCAAGTACTATTGGTCCTCATCAAACTGCTGGCTTTTCCCGTATTGTTTTTTTACGCAATGGAGTGAAAAATATATTGTGCGTTCTGCTTGTTGTGATTATATGCCCGGCGATCTTCTAAAACTAACAGCGATTGGAAAAAGTGGCAATAAAATCGGAAGCTCATCGATGCACATCAGCGGCGGCATAGTTAGTGGTTGCGACCATCAATTTTTGAAAATCGAATCATTTGTTTTCAACATTAGGAGTATTGTATAATTTGTCTGTGGCTGTATATAACACTATGCTTTATATTATCATGAAAAATAATAATTTTTCCCCAAAAAACTAACAAACAATAACACAAAACTGGCAATTCAATCGGAAGCTCATCGATGCACATCGACGACGACCTATTTAGCGTCGGCGATTTGTTTACAAAGTCGTTGTCATGCTTCTCGGCGCACTTTACCACTGTGGCGAGTTGTTCCTGATTAGTATACCCAAGTCCCGTAGCAGGCTTTGTTAATGACGTCACTGGTGCCATTCTTGTGTAGCATTGCAAAATATATCTGATTTTGAGTTGAAGCTAATTCAAGACTTATTCAAATTATTGTTTTTAAGTTTGAATTTTCTTGTTAATCATTATTAAAGGTATTTTATCACTGTATTTCATAGTAGTTGACACTTCAGAAACTTGTGACGTAATAATATTGTATCCAATATGCATTTCCCTCACCTTTTGCTATTGTGGCGCAGTGCCGAGTGCTTTGCGAATACTAGCTTGCCTGGGGTTCAATTAATTCCGCCCTTATTTTATTCGAGTTGGTATAGTTTGCATGTTGTTGTTATTCATGACTTATAGACATAAAGACATAAAGACATAAAAGAAAAGTGCAACAAAGAGCCTCTTGGGCCCATCCGAGGTTGCACCCCCCCCCCCATCCCATCCCCCATCCCCCCCCCCCCCTCCACCAGTCTCGCCCCTTCAAATCACCTTACTCTACCTGCATAAAAGAAGGCTAATCCCACGAGTATTTATGAACTAATCCCTTCTCTGTAAAGTATTTATCTAATCTAATTTTGAAGGAAGCAAGTGTCACTGCATCAGCGACATCCCCTGGTAGCATATTCCAATGTCCTACAACCCTTCTACTGAAAAATGACTGTCGTAGCCTAGTCCTACTTTGTTTCATAATGAGTTTATGCTGATGACCTCTACCTCGATTTTCCCTATTGAACTCAAACATACCCTTTAAATATCCAGAATGCTGACTATTTACAAATTTGAAGACTTCAATTAGATCTCCTCTTAGCCTTCTATATCTAAGTGAAAACATACCCAATTTCCTTAATCTATCTTCATAAGGTAAACTACCAAGACAATTAATCATTTTTGTTGCCCTTTTTTGAACTCTTTCTAACAACCAGCAATCTTTCTCATATGTTGGAGACCAGGCTTGTACACAATACTCCAAATGTGGTCTAACGTATGCACAATACAGTTTTGTTATTACCTTTTCACTCTTGTAGGAAACATTTCTGTTAATGGCCCCTAGCATTCTAAGTGCCTTTTTCCTAGCTTCTACAACCTGGTCTGACGCTGATAGTCTATTGTTTACCACGACACCTAAATCTCTTTCCTTTTCAATCTGCTCCATTTTCTGCCCACCCATTTCATACCTATGTTTACTGCTAACCCGTCCAGCGTGCATAATCTTACATTTACTCAAATTGAATTTCATCTGCCATGCTTCAGACCACTCAACTAGCTTGTCCAGATCTGATTGAAAAACATCCTGATCATGTTTTCCTCTAATAATCCTGACAACTTTTAGATCGTCTGCAAATTTCAAGACTTTGCTGTCTATACTGTTCTCAATTGCATTCACAAATATTATAAAAAGCAATGGGCCCAGGACTGAGCCCTGTGGAACCCCACTGAGAACCTCCTTCCATTGTGATTGGCACCCATTCAATATAACCCTTTGCTGGCGTCCTGAAAGCCACGTTTCTATCCAATCCAGAATCTTGCCCCTGATCCCATGAATTTTAAGTTGCAACCCCAGTCTTGTATGGGGGACTTTGTCAAATGCTTTACTGAAATCAAGAAAAGCTACATCTAGCTGTTTACCCTGATCAACGCTATCTGTTGCAACATCCAAAAACTCCAGAAGATTAGTTAAACAAGAACGGCCCTTCCTAAAGCCATGCTGTGTATCTTTGATGAGTTCATTTTGCTCCAAGAATTCAACAATCTTATCTTTGATGATTGATTCAAGCACCTTGCAGACTAATGAGGTCAGACTAACTGGTCTATAGTTTTCCTCTTTACTTCTATCTCCCTTTTTATGAATAGGAACAACATTTGCTCTTTTCCAATCAAGTGGAATTTTACTATCTGCAAGTGATTTAGAAAATATTATGGCTAATGGAACCGACAACTCCCTTTCAGATTCTCTTAAAAGTCTAGCATGGATTTCATCAGGTCCTTCTGCCTTGTTAGGCCTTACTTTCTTTAGATATTCTAGAACAAGTTCACTACTTATGCCACCTAGCTCTCCTAAAGTCTCCTCTGTCTCTAGCTCAGGCTGAAGTGCTGCAATACTACTCTGGTCCTCGATAGTAAAGACAGATTGAAACTGATCATTAAGCACTTCAACCATTTCACTGTCCTTGCTAACTAACACATCATCTACCTTAAATGGACCTATATTTTTGGAAACTGTACTTAACTTATAAAAACTGAAGAACTTCTTACTATCTGCATTACAATGTCTAGCTAAATCAAGTTCCTTTGCCCTTTTAGCTGCTCTGACCTTTTTCTTAACTGAATTTCTTGCATTCTGGTAGGCCTTCTGATTTATATCTAGTGAAGATCCCTTCAAAATGCCAAATGCACTTCTTTTAGCTTGTATAGCACTCCTTACTTCTGGGGTAAGCCAAACTGGATTGCCCTTGGTTCTGTTACGTTTGTGCCTGAGGGGTATATGCCGATTTTGAATTTGGCTTAATCTAGCTTTGAAAACATTCCAGGCCTCACATGCATCTAAACCTGCCAACTCAACGTTCCATTTTACCTGTGCGAGGTCATTTCTAATACCATCAAAATCAGCCCGGCTGAAGTTTGGAACCATAATAAGGTTATCTTTGGGCCTCATTTCTGATGAGATATTGAATTTAACCATATTGTGATCACTGGTTCCTAGACCTGCACAAATACTTATGTCACTAACTAGATCACTGTTGTCTGAGAATACAAGGTCTAGAATGGAGCAATGTCTGGTTGGCTCTGTTACAAACTGATGCATGAAAAGCTCCTCTTCAAAGATTTGCCTATACAACCTACACTCATTTGTTTCCTCTGCTATACTTTCGTATCCTCTTAAGTTAAAATCTCCCATAATAAGACACTGAGCCCGAAAGTTCCTACGTATTTCCTCACAAATATCTTGGTCTGTTTCAGCTTGGGAGTTCCTTGGAAGATTCCCTGGTCTGTAAAATGCACCTATCCTCAACCTTCCTCTGTTTCCTGTACCAATTTTAATGTCAAGCCAGATTGATTCTACTTCTTTTACTTTACTAGAATCATCAACTCTAGTAGTGCAGTACAAGCTATTTACATATACAAACACTCCGCCTCCCTGCCGTGATTCTCTGCAGTATGTGAACATGTTATACCCTTGTAACTCGAAATCCTGTAGCCTATCCCTATTATACCCCTCACTAACCCATGTCTCGGTTACACAAATGATATCAGGCTTTTCAAGGACAACATAACACTCAAACTCATCAAATTTAGACCTAATACTTTGGGCATTCAGCAACACACATGTGATCTTATACTTTGAGCTGACTACTAATTCTGAGGGAATTATGATCTACTGTCCTATTCTGACATGAACTTCTACCAATGCTTACTTCTTGATGCCCTAGTACTAGCGTCCCTGAACCCCCCCTCCTACCTAGTTTCCCTGAATGACACTTCTGTAGGCATCTCCCAAAGCCCTTGCCCCCTCATCCGATAAGTGAAGCCCATCCTTCATATAGTACCTATGCCACTCATAGAACTGATCCCATAAGTCTACATAACTAAGCCCCATAGCTGAACATAAGTTCTGAACTGAGCTGTTCACAGACAGAGCTCTCGAGTACCACTCCTCACTGGCTCCACAGCGAGGGAGGATGCCAGTCACAATGACTGGTTTCCTGGACTCCTTCAACCTCTGCAGCAGGCTCCGGTACTCCGCTACTATTCTCACACTCTGTCTAGGTCCTATGTTGTTCACCCCCACCTGTATTATAACTGTCTCTGGGCTACTCCTACCCAGTTCTGCCTCAATGACAGGGCCCATATCAACTACTTTTGCCCCCGGTTTAACTATACATTTGTCCCTCTTCCCACAGAATGTTCGCCTTAAGGGCCTTACCCTCGAGTCCCCAACCACTAAATGCTGAATCTGTACCTTGTCACTTTCAGCTGCTGACTCTAACGCACTGAACCTATTTGCTAGTGTAACCT
Organism: Chirona hameri; assembly: GCA_036785665.1. Lineage (NCBI taxonomy): Eukaryota > Metazoa > Arthropoda > Thecostraca > Balanomorpha > Balanidae > Chirona > Chirona hameri. The sequence continues at coordinate 47,315 of JAXIVJ010007010.1, forward strand.
GCTGATGTTCCCTGGGGCTGTACTGCCTGACTCTACCCTGAACTTTTGTCCATCCCTCCTGATCCCCTTCCCTCTTCCTCCTCCAGATTCTGCTACCACCCTCCATTACCCAGCACCCCTCCTCATCCTTACTGTCTGTGGCCCTAGCATTACTTTCCACAATGTTGGGTCTCCAGAAACGTGACCCTCCAACACACTTCCAAACCCCAGCCGCACTATCCACTTTTGCCTTATCCTCCTCCCTTATGCCCCTATCATAACTACCACTGGTCCCTGATCCTGTAGGCTCCTTTTCTGACCCCCTAACCACAATCTGCGCATACGTTCCTTGGTCAGGAGCTACACCCTCTTGCGGCTCATCTCTACACCTACACTTACTTAACTGCGCCTCAAGCTCCGCTACTCTAGCCTGGAGGGCCTCTAGCTCTGCTACCTTCGCCTGCATCCTAGTCATGCTCATTTGAATACACTAGTAACTTAGGTATATAACTTAGGTACTATGCACTTTTCAATACTTTACTAACTTAACTTAACTTTTTTTGTTTGTTTTTTCTTCTTCTAAACCTTAACTAGATCTAGGTAAAGCTAGTAACACAAATCAGCTATGAGTGCACCTTATACTAGACTAAATATCTAATCCTTAAATAAACTGAATACTAAATACACCTTAATTATCCCTAATTTTCTAAAATATCTACTTATCCAACCCTGCAACTAATAACACAAAAATAAGACTAAGACAATTTTGGCGCACACAAGCTAGAATGAAAAGTCCTTTAAAAAGCAAGTAAGAGGTAACAGCTAACTATGAATGCTTAAAAATAATACTTAAACGATCCACAAAACTAAATATCTAATCCTTATATCTAAATATAATGTGGTTGCTCAAAAAATACACAAGACAACAGAGCTATCCAACAGCTACTTAGCTTGGCTAAAGTAGGGTTCAGAAGGGGAACGTGATTTGATTTTTTATAAACTAGATCTAGGTAAAGCTAGTGACACAAATCAGCTATGAGTGCACCTAATGCTAGACTAAATATCTAATCCTTAAATAAACTAAATACTAAATACACCTTAATTATCCCTAATTTTCTATAATATCTACTTATCCAACCCTGCAACTAATAACACAAAAATAAGACTAAGACAATTTTGGCGCACACAAGCTAGAATGAAAAGTCCTTTAAAAAGCAAGTAAGAGGTAACAGCTAACTATGAATGCTTAAAAATAATACCTAAACGATCCACAAAACTAAATATCTAATCCTTATATCTAAATATAATGTGATTCCTCAAAAAAATACACACAACAACAGAGCTATCCAACAGCTACTTAGCTTGGCTAAAGCGGGGTTCAGAAGATAGTCAGTCATGCATCACGGATGCTTCACAGGTTGCTTCACGGATCAGAGCGCTGCTCGAACGCACGCTAGTAGCGCTTTCGTTCTCCATGGCAACAAGGCGTGAGCCAATGAAAAGCCAGAACGTATTCCCTTTCTGGCTTTTGATTGGCTGACGCCCGGTTGTCATGGAGAACGAAAGCGCTACTAGCGCTACTAGCGTGTGTCCGAGCAGCGCTCAGTTTGATCGGAAAAGTCACAGAGCCTCCACAAATGCCGCACTCGATGTAAACAATGGTAGGGAAGGACGAATTTGTCAATGACCTTCATGAAGTACACAAGGTACTTGTTTTGTATTTTTTCCAAACTTACAACTTTGAATTTGGGAATAATTTTATTTAATTCTTAAATTTAAATAAAATAATTTTAAAACCATAACGGTAGCCTAAGAAATTGTTGCTAACAAAATCAAAAGGTCATTATTTCCCTTTAATGATAACCAAATTGCATGGATACCTACATCACCAAAAATCACGTGATAAGTATGCAGTGTGTCAATACAATTCAATAATTACACAAAAAGGCAACACCATGTCAAGAAAAGAAGAAAAAAAACGCATATTTTAAATCGCAATATTCAGTATTGAATTAAATATGAAAATAATAAAGCAAAGAAAAGAAACCTTTTTTCCAAGTTGTCACGTGACAATAAATGATGTCTTTGCCTTTATTGTAAATGTAACGTGAGCGCTGTATTTGCATACTATTTCTATGAATGGGAAAGGACTGAGAAATACTATCAGTCACAATGACACTTTGATTTTGTATTGTTGTATGGCTACTTATTCATCACACCATCACATAGAAGTATGTGAGTAAGATGTATTATGAGGCTCTGTTTTTGTTATATTTATGTGAATTGAGCTTCACTTGACCTGAAACAGGAGTAAACAAACAGAAATGCTCACAACCAATCAATGACACTGTAATGTGTGAAAATTATATGATGATAGTCATTTTCATGATAATATCGCTCAACCAGTCACCTGGTAGATGAGGAGTATGCATTTGTCAGACTCAATATTGATCAAGATTGCATAAGCATGTATTTTTGTTGCATTTTCTACAAATTGCACCACCAGACTTGTCTCCTGTATGCTGCATAAGTACAATCATTAATCAATTTAGCAGGTTCACAGGCCCTCCCAGAACACCTTAGCAGGTCTGATCTGAATGAATCTGATCTGAATGATGTAATTCTAGATGCTTAGGGGCTGGTCCAGGAGCAACTCCTGAACTGGAACAAAACACTCCACATATGAGTAGATAAATAACTGAATTTTGTTGCAAATGTGAACCCTCCAGTCTCCAAGATTAAAACAGATTAAAACAGCCTTTCTGCCAGGCTATGGTGTTTTTCAACACCCATACACCCATCCATTCCCAGATTCATTCCACATGAGTCCACACAGCTCCAATGCACCCTGGCAGAGCTGGCGGACCCATGCCTGGAGGGTTCTGACTGACCAGTGTGATCATTTACCGATGTCGATGAAATGCGTTTTTTACAATTTGTAAATGCCTTACATCAAATTATTGTTATTTCTCATCGAATTCCTTATTAATTCAGGATGAAGAGAAAAATAATACATGTCAAATTACCTTCATCCACCTCTAAATTCCTCCGTAGATGACAAATAAGTAATATATAATACCTCCCGGGGCCGGGAAAAAGTTTGTTTAAGTCCGAGGTCAGCCTGACAAATTTTTGCACGAGCCCGTAGGGCGAGTGCACAAATTTGCAGGATGACCGAGGACTTAAGCCGCGCACTGCAGGGGGTTGATTTCCGCCCCCCTCAGGTTTTTCAAAGATAGCGAAAAAACGGCGGCGCGCAGTGCCGCCGGGTTTTAATACATCTGTTAGGACATCAATTGCGCACACTTTGAGAAAAAAAATATGCTCGGGTCATCTCAGGTCAGGTCACCAGACCAGGTCAAGTGACCCCACCACCAAAAATGTTTGCAGTTGTGCCAAAGCCAGAGTTGTTCACCGATCAGGTTGAACCTTACAGGATGTCATGAGGGCATCAGTACTTAAAATTCGTATAACTCGGAATTTTGATATCGGTGACCTAAGGTCAGGTCAATTTCGTAACCTCCCCATAATAAGTCAATGGGGAAATATACAAATGCTTCCTATTTCAAGGATATGCATGGTACTAGTCCAATTACTTCTGGATCATGTTATTATAGGATATTCTTGATGATCCAAGTGTAAGTTTTTTCAGTGACCCATATGGGTCATTTGAGGTCATGCGAGGTCACCATCACTGTTTTGTCAATAACTCTCGACATAATGCAGATAGATAATTAAAACAGACATCAATGTGTTTGTCTCGTCGAGACACGTCTTCCCATATGCAACATGCTCTACTTGGGTCACCACTTGACCTTGACCTTAGGTCAAATTGTTAAGTTGACTTAACAAGGTCACCATATATATCATTCAAAGCGCCTTGACAGGATAAACACAATGGCGTAAACAGTTTTCCGTTATCTTTATTAAGTAAAAAGTTAATAGCAAAACACGATTTAGCAAAAAAAATACATTTTTTTTCTTTTTGACCTCTGGAGCCTCAAATATTGACCTGAGATCAAATCTGAGGACACCATAGCGATTATAAATTTAACTGGCTGGCGTTTGCTTTTTTTCCGTTTGTTTCTAACTATCATCGTGTCTGAGATATATGGGAATTTCTGGAGCGATGTCCTAAAACAGGAAAAAACTGGAAAATTTGACCTTTGATGACCTCTGGTGACCTCAATTTTGACCTGACTTAAAAAAAACACTGAAATACTTTCGATAGAACATGTATGAAGCTACCAAATGCTTTTTTCCGCTTCTCGCTACGTTGCGTAGTTTTCGAGATCTCAGGGGGGGGGGGGGGGGGGGGGGTTGCGGAAATCAACCCCCTGCAGTTCGTGTTCGGCGCAAAGCCCCTGCAGTGCGCGGGTTAAACAAATTGCCAGCCCAAGGGAGGTATTTATTTTACCATATGTCGCATGCGTAGTAGATTAAGTAAAGTAATCTTGCGCAGTAGCCACATGAAATGAGTTTCTTAAAACCGTTTTTTCCCGACTATTTAGGGTTGGAGATAGACGATGGAAAGGAACAAGAAATAGTTGACTTTATAAAAAGAGCAAAGAGCGAAGAAACTGTGCGAAAATGCGAGCAAGTTATAAAGAAGTTGAAAGCTTTTGCAGTCAACTCTGGCTTAACAAGCCGAATAGAGGATATTGAAAAAAGTATCTTAACCAGCTACTCTGTTCATTCATTATCCAGACAAAGAAGGATAATGGAGAAAACTATGAAGTGAACTCGATAAAAACCATGTTTTCAAAGCTAGGAAGCTATGTAAAGTCTATTCGCAAAGGACATGTTGATCAAGATGATGAATATCGTGGCTTCTGTGATGTCAAGAAAGCAAAAATCAAGGTTTTGAAGTCAGACGGTAAAGGTAACAGGCCATTTCATGCCACTCACCTCACACAGGCGGAGGAAGATAATCTTTACGACGCCGGTGAATTTGGATGGGATAGTCCTGAAGTGTTGCAGAGGACAATGTGGTGGCATGCAACACTGATCTTTGGTCACCGTGGGCGCCAAGAAATCAGGCAAATGCAGTGGGGTGACATCCAGCTGAAGATTGATGCAAACAGCCAAGAATATCTTGAGTTCAAGGAAAGGGTGACTAAAAGCAGACGTGGCGGAGCGCCCACTGACAGTCGGGCTTTTGCTCCAAAAGCGTTTGCAAACCATGAAAATCCAGCGCGCTGCCCGGTGGAAGCCTTTAAGAGGTTTGCGAGTCACCGACCAGAGAGCATGATGAAAGAGAGCAGCCCTTTCTACTTAGCAATAAACCACCGAAGATCAGAAGAGGACACAGTCTGGTATTGCAGTGGACCTCTAGGAAAGAACGGCATCAGCCAGTTCCTGAAAGCTGCCTGTCGGAGGGCTGGTGTTCCAGGCCGCAAGACGAACCACTCTGCACGAAGAACTTGCGTTAAGCGAGCCCTGGACGCAGGGTGTCCACGAGAGTATGTGGCCCAACTGGCCGGCCACAAGTCCGTCAGTAGTCTGGCAAATTACGCCGAGGCAGATGAGTCAGTACAGAAGGCGATGTGTAACAGCGTAATGCGCGGAGTGCCCTTCAATATTGCGTTCAACAGGGCCGGCCCGGGCACCAGCGTCAATGCCACGGTATCGGCGGCCTCAAGTGCACCAGCTGTGACGGCGGGCGCGACAGTGGTGTTTAACATATCTAACTGCGAACATCTAAGCCCTGTTTCAAATCAGCTGTCGGCTGTTGGCAGCAGGGAATAGACTCCGCCCATAGCGCTGGGCTGACGGATTGGTTCCAAATCAGATGCCAACAAAATGGCAGCCGTACATATGTGGCGCAGAAAGGACATATTCTAACGCATGTGCGCGGAAACCAAAAAGATAATAATACAGCAAAGGCAGGCAAGTGATTGTGAAAGATACGACAGAGTTCGCTGCTTTCAAGCCGAAACAAGCGCTCTTTGCTTTGTTTACAAGCCCGTCTGCAACTGCGCCACTGCCGCATGCGCCAATTTCCGTGCCTGCTGACAAAACGTGCGTCCTGCACCTGCTTCCTCGCAGCAGCAGAGCTGGCACTTGTCAGCAGGAGTATGACGTCACCTGGTATGACGTAGTAGTACGTCATCGATCTACCAGCGAATCAGGCTCTCTAATCTCGGCTGACAACAGCACAGCAGCTGATTTGAAACAGGGCTGTAAACATCAACACAAAGTAAGCGGCTGTCGAGCAAAAGGACAGCATCGTTAATTACAAATGTGTGCTCAAAACTGCTTCAATAACATTGAAAAGGCGACTTCCTTTGAAATTATGTCAAATGTTAACTCTCGCCCTACGGGAACTTTTTTCCCCTTCGCCCTACAGGGGGGGTGGCTGACAGGCCCCCCTGTTAACTTCCAAACCAAGCAACTTAGAGCAATGCGGTGAGTACCAGCATGTTGCCTGTCATGAGAGGAATCTAACAGTTTGCGATTTTTAAGTTTCAGGTCAACGGATGACTTTCCAGGTCAAGTGAATGACCTCGGATTTACCACGTCCAGAACAGCGATTTTGCTCTTCAGAAAACCTCAAAATTAGAAATTGATAAATGTAAATGATAAATGTAAATAAAAAGGCATGTTCCTAGACCAGTTTTGGCTCAGAGATACAGAAAAGGTAATTATTTGTTCCTATCTTGTCAACAAAAGTCAACAAAAGTTATTTTTAAAAATGACGTTATCAGTTTCTTACACTTAGGGAGCCATCACTCAGTCAAAAATGAAGATATTGCTTTGAAATTGGGTATGGGTATTGTCCATACTCAGTTCTCTCACATATATTCCTGTTTTTTTAAATCTTTGAAAATTTTGATTTTGTGGGGATTTTTCCCCAAAAAAAAGTTTAGTTTTATTTTAGGGGTCAAAAAAACAAAATTTAGAAAATCTAAGATTGCCATTTTAAGGAGAATGCCATTTTGTATCTTTGGTGATTTGAGGTTGCAATTTGCTTTAAAACTCTATTGTCTACGATTTTTCAAATATTTCTAAATTTTTACCAGCATGACGTCATCAAAACGTCATTATTTCCCAAATTTCTCAACCAATTTCCAAAAAAAAATTACAACCTACGTATAATTGCTGTTAACTCAGCTATCGAAAATGTTAGCAAGATGTTAGCAAGATGTTAGCAAGTATGTGTAAAAAGTTATTCAAGAAAAACCTCGGGGGGGCCTGTCAGGCGCCCCCCGTAGGGCGAGGGTTAATCTGATGTAATTGCCCATTCGCCTTATATGATGCAGTCCGATAAATAAATGCATTACATCGGTGGATCACACGAAGTTTTAATCACTAGCTAGTCATCGGATACGGAACACATGTCGCTAATGTTACGCAACAGCATAAATAAAAGCTAATGAGGTCATTGACTCTAGTTCAATGAACTAAGCTGCCATGGCAAATTGTCGTATGTGCTTCTGTTGCACTTCATTTATGAAAATTTGTTCAACAATTTGTCTTGGAAACTCAAAATGCCCCGGGCCAAATCGTTTCCCAGATACCTTCAACACTAGCCGCAGCGGGCCGAAAGCGATTCCCAAAAGCACGTGCTAATGTTGAAAGGATATCTCGGCATTTGGTAATAGGTTTGGCCAAATGCGCGTGAGTTGTGGATAAACATGACAGTCATCTTCTGAGCCGTTTTGGTGTGTTCAGTGCTGAAAAACCGTGAACTTTAATTTAACTTTTTTATTAAGTAAAATTTGATGAGGTTTGATCAAATTATTGCTGCATTTGTGTCATGTAGCTCGTCTTACCTTCTCCCAACAACGCGAACCGTCTGATGAGCGGTGCATTCCACGTTGCAAGACTGCGGAATAATAGTGCAAATTTGTTCCTGCTTTTACTCCATGTCTTTAAAATGATGCAGTATGCTTAAAGGATGCATATCTGTGGTTTCAGATCGAGGACCTAGCCGAGACCCAGACGTCCAGAGAAGTGGACGAGCTGGAGCGATTCGTTGGGCCCGTCACTGTGGAGCCAGTGGCACCGGTCACCTCGACTGAGCAGATATCGGGTGGTGGGTCCAGTTTCGCGCAGCAAGCCCTGGCGTTCATGGCTGGTCACGTGGCTGCCAAATGTCGAGATATGGACCCGACACTCGGGAGGCCAACGAGCGAGGCGCCATCCAGCCGTCTTCCTGGATCCGGGCCGTCAGCCTGGGCAGCTTGATGGTGTCGTCGCCAGCGTGGATGAGTGTGGTGGAGGAATTCGAGCTGCTGTTCCACCTGGCGATAGGTCGCAACACAGATCGGCAGCTGAGCATAGTTGGCCGTCTACAGGCCGACCTGCTGATGAAGCGATCAAACCTGGATCGCCGGATCGCCCGCACGTTGGTCCCCCCGCGTCTGCATTTGCGGATCAGGTGGCTGAACCAGGCCAAGACGGCGGCAGCAGCGACACGGCGCGCCGCCAGCCTGTGTACACGGCTCATAGGACTGGCGGCTGTGTTGTGCCCTGTCGGACTGGGGAGCGGTCTGTCAGCCGCGGGGGTCATGTGTCCACGGCGCAGAGGACTGACTGACGGCTGTGTTGTGCCCTGCCGGACTGTGGAGCGGGATTGAGTAGTGTGTCAGCCGCGGGGTCCTGTGTCCACGGCTCAGGACCAGCGGCTGTGTTGTGCCCTGTCGGACTGTGGAGCGTGGCTGAGGAGAGTGAAAGCTTGCGGAATACGGTCCCCGATTCAGGCGGTTTCTACGCCGGATGAACAGTCGCCGATAAAGACCGCAACGGCGACGGGTAGATGATCCCGGTTCAGGTAGCTACGGCGGCGGGTGAACAGTCCTCGGTTCGAGCGGCGGGTGGACGGGCCCCGGTTCAGGTGGCTCCGGCGGCGGATGGAGGTTCGGGCGGCTTGATACTAATTTGTGAGTCGCAATTCAGTATATTATTCGGCCGCGTCGATACGTGTCTGATAGTCGCCATTTCAAAACAGTTTTGATGTAGGGGAAGTATAAGCAAACCGCCGTAACCGTCTACAGCGCCCGCCAGATGGCGCACCGTGCCATGTATTGTGAGGCGCGAGGGGAGTGTAGGCACCAATGACGTCACGCTTATGTTAAACGAAAATGGCGCTAAAATTTCCGGACGGTTCTACCCAGGGCAATAGAACACTGGGTACTCCAAAGTTTTGTTTAGTATATACTATAAATATACTATAAAAACTAGAAACATACCAACAAATGAAAGTCACCACCAGATTTGGAATAATATACCAAATATGGATGCACGACATTCGCGGCAAGTATGGCGTTCGTGTTTCAATCAAGAATTATACAGATTTGTATAGCCTTTGCATTCACTCCCGTGCAGTAGCATTCTTCGTCACCGACGGCAGGGTATTTATTGGTCCGCGTCTCGCTTTATGTTCCAGTTTCTGGTTAGTTAGTGGAATGTATTTATAATTGAATTATTTAATTTTTGTCAGTTCTGTGAGCAGTCATTGTCGTGTTATCAGCCTTGGAATGTGTCATTTTCTGGACTTTTTGGGTCCAAAGAATTTTGCTCTCTTCATATTTCATACTTCATATCAGGCCGCTCAATAATGTTTTCCCCGAAAGTTTGGTAAAACTTTGCTCGGCCTTCGGCCTCGCTCGTAATATACATCCTTGACACCTAACTGGCTGAATTGGGCGACACTGTGTTGAGATAACTTTGTATGTACTCATTGGTTATTTGCAGAACTTTGTACATACAAGATATTGGTTCATGTCGTATTCTTCTGCATCCGGCTGTTGCGCTGAAGCGGCGGAGCCTGGACAGCTCGGCGGTGACTGCTGTGTGTTGAATAGTGCAAGTCCGATCGGGTCTGCTGCTGTTGTACTGTGACTGGCGCATGTGAGGCCTTCTGCATTTATATTGTTGCTAAGCGTAGCGTTGGTCCAGTCCCTGGGGTGCTTGACAGGGGATTAACTTGGTATATATCTTAGGATGAGCAGTAGTCGGCTCAGCAGTAGCAGAAGAGGGCTCCTGTAGTCGGCTATCTGGGTCTTCCCCGGCACAAGCGTTGATGTCATGCAGTTTGTTTTCACATTCTGTTGTGTATTTTCCTTGGTGTCAAACATGTGTTATATAAAATATATATAATTGATCGCATTATAAAGGCATTGCACGTGATTTTAAACATTGGCAGATCCAGAACGGTGGTTTCGGGCCTGGGGGATATACAATATATGTGATTGATCTCATTATAAAGGCATTGCACGTGATTGTAAACATTGGCGGATCCAGAACGGTGGTTAATTTTGCTCAGATTTCAGGTGTTTTTTTGTGGGGGGGGGGGCGGCATGACCGCCATGCCCCCTTCCCCTAGATCCGCTAGGGATTTTAAATATCACATTTGTATATGCTCTGCTGTAGTATTTATCCTGATCTAGTCATAAGCATGCTTGAATTTCATCCATAGATGTATATATTGACTATATGTATATATATATATATATATATATATATATATATATATATATATATATATATATATATATATATATATTTATATCTATATCTATAGCTATAGCTATAGCTATAGCTATAGCTATGTATGTATGTATGTATGTATGTATTTACTTCACGGGGCATCCACAAGTTGGCGTGGCTATTAAGCCCCGGGTCGAGTGGGGGAGTAAGACATGCAGTGAAAGAGAGCACACAGTCGCACAGCCTAAATCCTAAAACCACCAACATTCACATATATCACGACAGACACGGGTCACTGAGATCAGTCGTCTTGTGGGTGTCCGTCGTCCGTAGTAGCGGACCCGAGGTGTCGTTTCACCGCGCGCGTGAAAGCTGGCGGCCCCAGCTGCGAGATGTCAGGTGGGAGTCCGTTGTACAGGGCGGGTGCCCTGCAGGAGAACCTCCGCTTACCGGCCTCAGTTCTGGAGTGGGGGACGTGCAGCTGCTGGTCCTGCCTGGTGGATCTGGCGCGGACAGAGCTGTTTGTGCGGAAGGCGCCTGCGAGCACGTCCGGTTCACCATTCGCCATGATTTTGTGTGCCATGCTGAGCGTGGCCGCGTCAGCGAGTTGGTGGACAGTCAGCCAGCCTAGCCCTTCCCGCAGGTCGGACACGTGATCAAATTTGCGACGTCCGAAAATGGTGCGAGCAGCATAGTTTAAGATCTTTTGAATTTTGTCCAGGTTCTTCTGGGTGCCATTGCCGTATACAGATATGCAGTATCTGACGTGCGGGAGGACCAGCGCAGTGACCAGTGTGGTGATGATGCCATCAGGTAAGAGGTGGCGCGCATGGGAGAGGCCGGCCAAGATGCCTATGCAGCTGCGGCTGACGTGGGACACATGAGCGTCCCACGACAGTGTTTGATCAAAAGTGATGCCCAGGTTTTTGACTTCCTTCACGGGTTGGAGGGCTGCGTCACGGAAGGTGACCTGAAAATGTGGCAGATTGCGCAAATTTTGGCGGCTACCGAAAGCGATGAGCTGAGTTTTTGCCGTGTTTACTTTGAGGCCGTTCACGCGAAACCAAGAATCCAGTGTGACGAGAGTTAGCTCCAAGCGGGAGATGAGCGCTGGTAGGTCGCCCTTTTTGCCGGTGATAAGCACCTGGGTATCGTCCGCGTACTGCACCACGCCGCCTTCAGAAAGCGACGCCATGTCGTTAGCAAAGATGCTGAACAACAAAGGCCCCAGGGCCGACCCCTGAAAAACGCCCATGGTGTTAGCGAGTGGTCGAGAGGTCACGGCGCCTGATGACACACTTTGGGTGTGTCCGTGGAGATAAGAATGGAACCATGTGGTGTCAACTCCATGCTGCTACAATTTGTTCAGGAGTAGGTCGTGGTCGATGACGTCAAAAGCTTTACTTAGGTCGAGGAGGCAAAGTAGTGATATCTCCCCGCTATCGGTGGCGGAAAGCATGCGATCGGTGATGGACAGTAGCGCGGTTTCTGTGGAGTGATGGGGTCGGAAACCGTGCTGGGAAGGAGAGAGGAGATGATTGTCGGATAGGTAGGAGTAGAGCTGCTTCTGCACCACCCGCTCTACCACTTTGGAGATGACAGGTATGATTGAGATTGGACGGAAGTTTGATGGGTCAGATGGGTCGCCAGACTTGTGGATCGGGTGAATGATGGAATGTTTCCAGGAGTCGGGGAATTCGGCCAGGGTAAGTGAGGAGTTGACGATGTGAAGGATGACTTCACCGATAGCAGGGAGGACGGCTTTGATGACTCGGATACAGATTCCGTCCGCACCGCGTGCTGGAGAGTTACGCATGGTGGCGATGGTTCGAGTAAGTGAGACTAGGTCAATAGGGGATAAGAATAATGTGCAGGCACCGACTCGCGGAAGGCGGCAGGCAGGGGCCGGGGCCGCGCCACCAGCGGCTATTTCTGCCGCAACTCGGGGACCCACAGACACAAAAAACGCGTTCAGGTCTTCGACGGTTACCTGTGGCTGAACCTTTTGCGCCGCCTTTTTGTCGCCTATGACGGCTCGCATGTTCCGCCAGACTGTGTGCGCGCCTTGCTCGCGTATGCGCTGGCCTATTGCTAAACGTGTGTCCCGGCGAATGGCGGACCGGACGGCTCGATTGAGTACTCGGTACTCGGGGGACCCTCTGCCTGCCTGGCGCAGGGTTGCGCGGCGCTGGGCCATGAGCGACCGAGTCTGGTCGGAGACTGGAGGCGCGGTGGGGTTGCGAATCCTGACATCCCGCAGCGGGGCGTGTGCGTCGAGAATCGGTAGAAAATTTGACATGAAGGAGCACCACTTGTCGGCAACGGTCGTAGAGATAAAAACTCCCCCCCAATCAGCGGTTTGTAGGTCGCGAAGAAAGGCACCACCATCGATGCGGTTGAGACAGCGAGAGCGGGTGACGGTCGGTTACGTCGAACACGGTTCGTTGTTCATGCTGACACGGATAAAGTTATGGGGGCTATAATTACAGTGAGCGGTGCGGCAGTCTAAAACAATGTCACGGCGCTGAACGATACAAACATCCAGTAGAGAGCCTGAGGCGTACGTGGAGGATGTTACCGATTGAAATAGCGAGTAATCGTGGAGTATAGATATAGATATAGATATAGATATAGATATAGATATAGATATAGATATAGATATAGATATAGATATAGATATAGATATATATATATATATATATATATATATATATATATATATATATATATATATATATATATATATATATATATATATATATATATATATATATATATATATATATATATATATATATATATATATATATATATATATATATATATATATATATATATATATATATATATATATATATATATATATATATATATATATATATATATATATATATATATATATATATATATATATATATATATATAATATATATATATATATATATATATATATATATATATATATATTATATATATATATATATATATATATATATATATATATATATATATATATATATATATATATATATATATATATATATATATATATATATATATATATATATATATATATATATATATATATATATATATATATATATATATATATATATATATATATATATATATATATATATATATATATATATATATATATATATATATATATATATATATATATATATATATATATATATATATATATATATATATATATATATATATATATAATATATATATATATATATATATATATATATATATATATATATATATATATATATATATATATATATATATATATATATATATATATATATATTATATATATATATATATATATATATATATATATATATATATATATATATATAATATATATATATATATATATATATATATATATATATATATATATATATATATATATATATATATATATATATATATATATATATATATATATATATATATATATATATATATATATATATATATATATATATATATATATATATATATATATATATATATATATATATATATATATATATATATATAAACTATATATATATATATATAAATATTCCACAGCGTCACGTTTTACGGAACTCGACACACACTGGGCACAATACCACCACAGAAACTACTTGCCCGATCGAGTTGAAATTCACCATACATTTCGATCGCGCGCTCGCTCGTGCATCGCCAATTACGGCGCCTTACTGGTAAAGATACAACGCGGCTCGCTTAAAAACATAAATACGAGATGTTAAATACAAAATAAGTGCGTGAGGCACATGCCAAAATTTATCCAGTGGCATAACCACAATGGCCTACAATAGTATGCTATGCACAATGGCCCCTAACATAACAGCATAGCTCGTCATGTCAGACCACTGAGAGTAGGTTCTGGAGCATGGCTCGAGTGTTGTCCAGGGGTGCCCTGAAATAGGGAAACACCTGTTCGGGCTGGTACCCGAACAGGACAAAGTCCTGAAAGTAGTGTCGCAGCACGCGACGCAGCGTTTCCGGCGACAGCGAGCCCACCAGAGGACCGGTTATGGCTGTCGTGTCCGACCCGGCCCCATTTTTAGGAAGCGAGACAGAAGTGATGTTAGCCAGTTTCAGCAGGAACTTAGCGTCGTCTTGCATCGTTTCGAATTTGCCCAGCACCTTGTAGGGTATGCTGCACGGATGACATAGGTCAGTCATCGGTCGCCAATGCTCGTCGTTCGGGGCCTCTTGATACAGCGTGGATAGGTTCAGTGGCGGCGCGTCCGCTACCCACCTCGCGAACTGTTCGAACGTGACGTGCTTCGGTGCTCCCTCTTCACCCACCTGCCAGGGTTCTCTGCCTTGCGAGTGCGCTATCATGTCCAGCGAGTGCTTAACCTGCCATGGCCGATCCATTAAATCCGGTCGAAACTTGTTGCGATAGCCAGAGACGAGTCGCTCGAGTGGATGGCGAACGAACAGGAACGACGTGTACGTCTCCAGCCGTCGCCGGATCTCGGGACCCTCCAGCTGCGACAGGAAATGGTGCATGCTGCCGTCGTGGGGAGACAGTTTCATGGACGACAGCTGTTTCTTGGTCACGTTCGTTGGCAGCCTTCCGGATAGGATGGCAAACATCTTCTTCCACTGCGAGGTCGACACCTGCCAACACAGAAAACGGCTTATGCTACCATTCATATTGAAGCGTTAACTTCTGTCCTGACGATCCCACCGCTCCCGCCTCGTGGACCCCACCGCTCCCGCCTCTTGAGCTCGAACTGGCTCCGCCCCAAGCCAAGGCTAACACGTGTGGGGCAAGGGAGAGGAAACGTCCCTACAGATACACCTCTGTACCTAGCGCTGGTTAGCTTAGTTGGTTAGAGCGTCATGCTGGTAACAGATAGGTAATGGGTTCCAGCCCATTGCTGCCCGAAAGTTTTCACTGGGCGCGCTCTATAAATAGTAAGATAAATTGAATATGCATAATCTTGTAACTTAAGCGACAGCAAATATAAACTATATTTTAATATAAAATAAGAAGCCATGGAATATTGAGGGTGAATACAGTCTCAAAGTCTCCAACAGGATGCATCATACACTTGAAAGGAACATGAGTATCATACATTTTGGGAATAGGTATGATGCAAACAGAATTATGCAAAAGGCAATTCAAACATTGCAAAGTATCACGCAAAATATTATCCTAAGGTAAAGCTAATTAATACAAAATAGGAAAGATATGTGGTTGCGGAACCATTAGAAGTAAACAGTTCAGCTTTGAGGCGACCTACATATGACCGGTACTTATATCGAAATCGTGCTGAAAAAAACTTCCAGGAAGTGGCTAATTTCTTCGCCATCAGACTAATTATTGCGTTTTGTTCAGAAAGCAATGAAGAGGAGAAACACTTAATATTAGCAATGCTCAGTAGTGGTT
>JAXIVJ010007011.1:7500-63133 GCA_036785665.1 Chirona hameri
GTGTCTGTGTGTGTGTGTCTGTGTCTGTGTGTCTGTGTGTGTGTGTCTGTGTGTGTTTGTCTGTGTGTGTGTGTCTGTGTGTGTGTGTCTGTGTGTGTGTGTGTCTGTGTGTGTGTGTGTCTGTGTGTGTGTGTCTGTGTGTGTGTGTCTGTGTGTGTGTGTCTGTGTGTGTGTGTCTGTGTGTGTGTGTCTGTGTGTGTGTGTGTCTGTGTGTGTGTGTGTCTGTGTGTGTGTGTGTCTGTGTGTGTGTCTGTGTGTGTGTGTGTCTGTGTGTGTGTGTCTGTGTGTGTGTGTGTCTGTGTGTGTGTGTCTGTGTGTGTGTGTCTGTGTGTGTGTGTCTGTGTGTGTGTGTGTCTGTGTGTGTGTGTCTGTGTGTGCGTGTCTGTGTGTGTGTGTCTGTGTGTGTGTGTCTGTGTGTGTGTGTCTGTGTGTGTGTGTCTGTGTGTGTGTGTCTGTGTGTGTGTGTCTGTGTGTGTGTGTGTCTGTGTGTGTGTGTCTGTGTGTGTGTGTCTGTGTGTGTGTGTCTGTGTGTGTGTGTCTGTGTGTGTGTCTGTGTGTGTGTCTGTGTGTGTGTCTGTGTGTGTGTCTGTGTGTGTCTGTGTGTGTCTGTGTGTGTCTGTGTGTGTCTGTGTCTGTGTGTGTCTGTGTGTGTCTGTGTGTGTCTGTGTCTGTGTGTGTCTGTGTGTGTCTGTGTGTGTCTGTGTGTGTCTGTGTGTGTCTGTGTGCGTCTGTGTGTGTCTGTGTGTGTCTGTGTGTGTCTGTGTGTGTCTGTGTGTGTCTGTGTGTGTCTGTGTGTGTCTGTGTGTGTCTGTGTGTGTCTGTGTGTGTCTGTGTGTGTCTGTGTGTGTCTGTGTGTGTCTGTGTGTGTCTGTGTGTGTCTGTGTGTGTCTGTGTGTGTCTGTGTGTGTCTGTGTGTGTCTGTGTGTGTCTGTGTGTGTCTGTGTGTGTCTGTGTGTGTCTGTGTGTGTCTGTGTGTGTCTGTGTGTGTCTGTGTGTGTCTGTGTGTGTCTGTGTGTGTCTGTGTGTGTCTGTGTGTGTCTGTGTGTGTCTGTGTGTGTCTGTGTGTGTCTGTGTGTGTCTGTGTGTGTCTGTGTGCGTCTGTGTGCGTCTGCGTGCGTCTGTGTGCGTCTGTGTGCGTCTGTGTGCGTCTGTGTGCGTCTGTGTGCGTCTGTGTGCGTCTGTGTGCGTCTGTGTGCGTCTGTGTGCGTCTGTGTGCGTCTGTGTGCGTCTGTGTGTGTCTGTGTGTGTCTGTGTGTGTCTGTGTGTGTCTGTGTGTGTCTGTGTGTGTCTGTGTGTGTCTGTGTGTGTCTGTGTGTGTCTGTGTGTGTCTGTGTGTGTCTGTGTGTGTCTGTGTGTGTCTGTGTGTGTCTGTGTGTGTCTGTGTCTGTGTGTGTCTGTGTGTGTCTGTGTCTGTGTGTGTCTGTGTGTGTGTCTGTGTGTGTGTCTGTGTGTGTGTGTCTGTGTGTGTGTCTGTGTGTGTGTGTCTGTGTGTGTGTCTGTGTGTGTGTCTGTGTGTGTGTCTGTGTGTGTGTCTGTGTGTGTGTCTGTGTGTGTGTCTGTGTGTGTGTCTGTGTGTGTGTCTGTGTGTGTGTCTGTGTGTGTGTCTGTGTGTGTGTCTGTGTGTGTGTCTGTGTGTGTGTCTGTGTGTGTGTCTGTGTGTGTGTCTGTGTGTGTGTCTGTGTGTTTGTCTGTGTGTGTGTGTGTCTGTGTGTGTGTCTGTGTGTGTGTCTGTGTGTGTGTCTGTGTGTGTGTCTGTGTGTGTGTCTGTGTGTGTGTGTCTGTGTGTGTGTCTGTGTGTGTGTCTGTGTGTGTGTCTGTGTGTGTGTATGTGTGTGTGTCTGTGTGTGTGTCTGTGTGTGTGTCTGTGTGTGTGTCTGTGTGTGTGTCTGTGTGTGTGTCTGTGTGTGTGTCTGTGTGTGTGTCTGTGTGTGTGTCTGTGTGTGTGTGTCTGTGTGTGTGTCTGTGTGTGTGTCTGTGTGTGTGTCTGTGTGTGTGTCTGTGTGTGTGTCTGTGTGTGTGTCTGTGTGTGTGTCTGTGTGTGTGTCTGTGTGTGTGTCTGTGTGTGTGTCTGTGTGTGTGTCTGTGTGTGTGTCTGTGTGTGTGTCTGTGTGTGTGTCTGTGTGTGTGTTTGTGTGTGTGTCTGTGTGTGTGTCTGTGTGTGTGTCTGTGTGTGTGTCTGTGTGTGTGTCTGTGTGTGTGTCTGTGTGTGTGTCTGTGTGTGTGTCTGTGTGTGTGTCTGTGTGTGTGTCTGTGTGTGTGTCTGTGTGTGTGTGTGTGTCTGTGTGTGTGTCTGTGTGTGTGTCTGTGTGTGTGTCTGTGTGTGTGTCTGTGTGTGTGTCTGTGTGTGTGTATGTGTGTGTGTCTGTGTGTGTGTCTGTGTGTGTGTCTGTGTGTGTGTCTGTGTGTGTGTCTGTGTGTGTGTCTGTGTGTGTGGCTGTGTGTGTGTCTGTGTGTGTGTCTGTGTGTGTGTCTGTGTGTGTGTGTCTGTGTGTGTGTCTGTGTGTGTGTCTGTGTGTGTGTCTGTGTGTGTGTCTGTGTGTGTGTGTGTCTGTGTGTGTGTCTGTGTGTGTGTCTGTGTGCGTGTCTGTGTGCGTGTCTGTGTGCGTGTCTGTGTGCGTGTCTGTGTGCGTGTCTGTGTGCGTGTCTGTGTGCGTGTCTGTGTGCGTGTCTGTGTGCGTGTCTGTGTGTGTGTCTGTGTGTGTGTCTGTGTGTCTGTGTGTGTGTGTGTGTGTGTCTGTGTGTGTGTCTGTGTGTGTGTCTGTGTGTGTGTCTGTGTGTGTGTCTGTGTGTGTGTCTGTGTGTGTGTCTGTGTGTGTGTCTGTGTGTGTGTCTGTGTGTGTGTCTGTGTGTGTGTCTGTGTGTGTGTCTGTGTGTGTGTCTGTGTGTGTGTCTGTGTGTGTGTCTGTGTGTGTGTCTGTGTGTGTGTCTGTGTGTGTGTCTGTGTGTGTCTGTGTGTGTGTCTGTGTGTGTGTCTGTGTGTGTGTCTGTGTGTGTGTCTGTGTGTGTGTCTGTGTGTGTGTCTGTGTGTGTGTCTGTGTGTGTGTCTGTGTGTGTGTCTGTGTGTGTGTCTGTGTGTGTGTCTGTGTGTGTGTGTGTCTGTGTGTGTGTCTGTGTGTGTGTCTGTGTGTGTGTCTGTGTGTGTGTCTGTGTGTGTGTCTGTGTGTGTGTCTGTGTGTGTGTCTGTGTGTGTGTCTGTGTGTGTGTCTGTGTGTGTGTCTGTGTGTGTGTATGTGTGTGTGTGTCTGTGTGTGTGTCTGTGTGTGTGTCTGTGTGTGTGTCTGTGTGTCTGTCTGTGTGTGTGTCTGTGTGTGTGTCTGTGTGTGTGTCTGTGTGTGTGTCTGTGTGTGTGTCTGTGTGTGTGTCTGTGTGTGTGTCTGTGTGTGTGTCTGTGTGTGTGTCTGTGTGTGTGTCTGTGTGTGTGTCTGTGTGTGTGTCTGTGTGTGTGTGTCTGTGTGTGTGTGTCTGTGTGTGTGTCTGTGTGTGTGTCTGTGTGTGTGTCTGTGTGTGTGTGTCTGTGTGTGTGTGTGTCTGTGTGTGTGTGTCTGTGTGTGTGTGTCTGTGTGTGTGTCTGTGTGTGTGTCTGTGTGTGTGTCTCTGTGTGTGTGTCTGTGTGTGTGTCTGTGTGTGTGTGTCTGTGTGTGTGTGTGTCTGTCTGTGTGTGTGTCTGTGTGTGTGTGGCTGTGTGTGTGTGTGTCTGTGTGTGTCTGTGTGTGTCTGTGTGTGTGTGTGTCTCTGTGTGTCTGTGTGTGTCTGTGTGTGTCTGTGTGTGTCTGTGTGTGTCTGTGTGTGTCTGTGTGTCTGTGTGTGTGTGCGTGCGTGTGTGTGTGCGTGCGTGTGTGCGTGCGTGCGTGCGTGCGTGCGTGCGTGCGTGCGTGCGTGCGTGCGTGCGTGCGTGTGTGTGTGTGTGTGTGTGTGCGCGCGCGTGTGCGTGTGCGTGTGCGTGTGTGTGTGTGTGTGTGCGCGCGCGTGTGCGTGTGCGTGTGCGTGTGCGTGTGCGTGCGTGCGTGCGTGCGTGCGTGCGTGCGTGCGTGCGTGGGTGGGTGGGTGGGTGGGTGGGTGTGTGGGTGTGTGGGTGTGTGTGTAAACAAAAACAAAAACAAAATCCCAAATTTCCAAAATTTAAAAGCAACATTTTGACAAATTCGAGATAGCCATTTGAAAGCACTTGCAATTGTCTACTAGTATCTCCTTTTGCTTGTATTTTGCAGAAGAAAAAATGAACCCTCCACGAGTGTTTAACCATGCAAACCTTTTATAACAAAAACGCCCGTACATACCTCCCAAAAAGTGCTCCTGGAGCCGCTTATAAGGCAGCTTTTTTAAAGAAGTACATGATCAGATGAGAACACGAAAAATATCCGGAGGGGGCCGATTCGCCCCCCCCCCCCCCCCGGCCCCGGACAGGAATAGGGTTAGACATATTGTTTTCTTCAGTACAACAAAGAGCCTCGTGGGCCCGTTCTAATGGTCAAGTTACATGAGGAAAACATTTGAAATTTATTAATCTAAATATAAAAGGCATGTTACAAGACCAGTTTTGTCTGAGAAATACAGTGGTGGCATTTATTTGTCTGTATCTGATCACTAAAAGCCAAAAAATGCATCTGAAAAAATTACGTCATGAGTTACTTATACTTATACTTAGGGAGTAATAAGTCAGTTAAAAATAAAGATATTGCGTTGAAATTTGGTTTAGATATCGTCCATACTTGGTTGTCCAATATATTATTTTTTTTATCGTTGAAAATGTTTATTTTGCGATTTTTTAACTCCGAAAAAAAACAGTTTTTTTTTAGGGTAAAAATATCAAAATTGCAAAAATGTGAGATAGCCATTTTGAAGAGAATGTCGATAATGTCATGTGATTGATTTTCATTTTTTCAACACTCGATTTTCTACGATTTTTCAAACATTTATCGTTTTTACACGAAAAAATGGCATGACACGACGTCACTAAAACGTCATTATCTCCCAAAGTGCTCTACTAATTTCATTGAAATTATGTGAGAAAACGTATAATTGATGCAGCATAAGATCCTTAACGTTTCACGTCGATATATACAATAGTTGTAAAGTTATTCAGAAAAGCCTGGAGGGGGCAGATTCTGCACCCCAGCGGGGCGCGGGTTATCACTTCTTACAGGCAATGCAGGAACGTGCGGGGGCATACTTGTATTGAATTCCCCCATGTTCCTGTGAGGGGAGCATTTTCCCCTAATCCCCCCCCCCCCCCCACCCCCCCCCCCCCCTGGATCCGCCAGTGAATAACAGGCCGTTAGCGAGAAGTTGTTGAGCGGGGGGGGGGGGGGGGTTAGAGCGGGCCGTGTCAGCCATCCACCGCTGGACGTCCGGCCGTGTATGGGGGGGGGGGGGCAATCACGGTTTCAAAACCTTTGGGAGGCCATGGCCCCTTGGCATATCCATGGCTCTTTGACCCCCCCCCCCCCCCTGGATCCGTCCCTGGAGGGGAAATTTATTTTAGCGAGTGTTCGTGGACACTTATTTTCGCAAATCTTCTTCGCTATCGCCCAGCAAGCGATATATATATATATATATATATATATATATATATATATATATATATATATATATATATATATATATATATATATATATATATATACATACATACATACATACATACATACATACATACATACATACATACATACATACATACATACATACATACATACATACATACATACATACATACATACATACATACATACATACATACATACATACATACATACATACATACATACATACATACATACATACATACATACATACATACATACATACATACATACATACATACATACATACATACATACATACATACATACATACATACATACATACATACATACATACATACATACATACATACATACATACATACATACATACATACATACATACATACATACATACATACATACATACATACATACATACATACATACATACATACATACATACATACATACATACATACATACATACATACATACATACATACATACATACATACATACATACATACATACATACATACATACATACATACATACATACATACATACATACATACATACATACATACATACATACATACATACATACATACATACATACATACATACATACATACATACATACATACATACATACATACATACATACATACATACATACATACATACATACATACATACATACATACATACATACATACATACATACATACATACATACATACATACATACATACATACATACATACATACATACATACATACATACATACATACATACATACATACATACATACATACATACATACATACATACATACATACATACATACATACATACATACATACATACATACATACATACATACATACATACATACATACATACATACATACATACATACATACATACATACATACATACATACATACATACATACATACATACATACATACATACATACATACATACATACATACATACATACATACATACATACATACATACATACATACATACATACATACATACATACATACATACATACATACATACATACATACATACATACATACATACATACATACATACATACATACATACATACATACATACATACATACATACATACATACATACATACATACATACATACATACATACATACATACATACATACATACATACATACATACATACATACATACATACATACATACATACATACATACATACATACATACATACATACATACATACATACATACATACATACATACATACATACATACATACATACATACATACATACATACATACATACATACATACATACATACATACATACATACATACATACATACATACATACATACATACATACATACATACATACATACATACATACATACATACATACATACATACATACATACATACATACATACATACATACATACATACATACATACATACATACATACATACATACATACATACATACATACATACATACATACATACATACATACATACATACATACATACATACATACATACATACATACATACATACATACATACATACATACATACATACATACATACATATATATATATATATATATATATATATATATATATATATATATATATATATATATATATATATATATATATATATATATATATATATATATATATATATATATATATATATATATATATATATATATATATATATATATATATATATATATATATATATATATATATATATATATATATATATATATATATATATATATATATATATATATATATATATATATATATATATATATATATATATATATATATATATATATATATATATATATATATATATATATATATATATATATATATAGATATCGATCGGCATCTTCTTCGCTATAGCTACCCCTTCTATGATATTTTTTTTAAAAAAAACTTACTTAGCATGGATTGTGGAGAGTTGTTCAACCATTGAAATTATACCAAGCATGCTGCCATATCACTCATTATCCCGCGACTTACTGGGGGGGGGGGGGGCTATTCCCCCCCCCCCCCCCCCCCCTCCCGTTATTTTGCAATAACTCCTAAACGAACACCAGTATCGGCACCAAACTTGCAGTACCTTATATCACATCAATTCTACACATGTTGGCAAAAGGAAAAATATGAGGCTAGGATAGGTCAACCGGAAATGACGTCAGAGTGACGTCATGTTCTTCGGTTTTTGTTCCAAAATAATCAAAATAAATAAATAGGTACAATGTTTGAAATAAACTCAATTGTCTTAAATCAAATTACTGACAATAGACCGGGCTTTCAAACTGCTATCTCTGATTTTTTTTCTTCAAACAAATTAGTTCAAAATTTTTAGAAATCCAAATACATTTTTTTATATTTTTACAAAACTTCAAGAACAAATCAGAAATATCCAAAAACAGGAATATATGTCATCGAGACGTGTGCGGTGAATATGTGTACCAAATTTGAAGTCGATATCTTCAAGAATGACTGAATTATGTCCTTTAAATGGCACAAATCGACCACCTCTCACAGCATTAATATGCATAAAAAACGCATTTCCATTTTTGCTTTTTACTTCTATTTATATGGAACAAACAATGTTCTAAGGTAATTTTTCGCGTTCTAGACGAAAACAAACCCATAAACATGTGTTACAACGCCTAATGACCGTAATCTGCAGTTTGACCTCGTGACCTCGGATGACCTTGACCTGACCCTAGGTCATAAACTGCTTAGAAAGGTACTTAGAAGTGTCAGACACACGAATCATACCGATTTATCGACAGCTTATGCGTTTAATATCGCAATTTTGCACGACAATTCCATCCATCGAGACCTTTCGACACGGTCAAACATTTTGTACTTGACCTGGCCTGTGACGTCATCGGTGACCCCCAGGTCAACAATATTATGTTTCCCTCGATAAATTTCCCAGGGCTATCGAATGCTGTTTGAATTTTTACATTCGGTCTAGTAGTTCCGGAGATCCGAGGGGGGGGGGGGGCAAAAAATACCCCCCCCCCCCCCCAGTAAGTCGCGTTATGAAATATACCCCAGTAACTCGCGGGTTAAAGGGAAATAATGACCTTTTGATTTTGTTAGCAACAATTTCTTAGGCTACCGTGTTATGGTTTTAAAATTATTTTATTTAAATTTAAGAATTAAATAAAATTATTCCCAAATTCAAAGTTGTAAGTTTGGAAAAAATACAAAACAAGTACCTTGTGTACTTCATGAAGGTCATTGACAAATTTGTCCTTCCCTACCATTGTTTACATCGAGTGCGGCATTTTTGGAGGCTCTGTGACGTTTCCGATCAAACTGAGCGCTGCTCGGACACACGCTAGTAGCGCTAGTAGCGCTTTCGTTCTCCATGGCAACCAGGCGTCAGCCAATCAAAATCCAGAAAGGGAATACGTTCTGGCTTTTCATTGGCTCACGCCTGGTTGCCATGGAGAACGAAAGCGCTACTAGCGTGCGTTCGAGCAGCGCTCTGATCCGTGAATTAATCCGTGAAGCATCCGTGATGCATGACTGACTATCAGTATAAGTCATGAATAACAGCAACATGCAAACTATACCAACTCGAATAAAATAAGGGCGGAATGAATTGAACCCCAGGCAAGCTAGTATTCGCAAAACACTCGGCACTGCGCCACAATAGCAAAAGGTGAGGGAAATGCATATTGGATACAATATTATTACGTCACAAGTTTCTAAAGTGTCAACTTCTATGAAATACAGTGATAAAATACCTTTAATAATGATTAACAAGAAAATTCAAACTTAAAAACAATAATTTGAAAAAGTCTTTAATTAGCTTTCAACTCAAAATCAGATATATTTTGCAATGCTACAACAAATGGCACCAGTGACGTCATTAACAAAGCCTGCTACGGGACTTGGGTATACTAATCAGGAACAACTCGCCACAATGGTTAAGTGCGCCGAGAAGCATGACAATGACTTTGTAAACAAATCGCCGACGCTAAATAGGTCGCCGTCGATGTGCATCGATGAGTTTCCGATTTAATTGCCAGTTTTGTGTTATTGTTTGTTAGTTTTTTGGGGAAAAATTATTATTTTTCATGATAATATATAATATTTTCATAGTGTTATATACAGCCACAGACAAATTATACAATACTCCTAATGTTGAAAACAAATTAATTGATTTTCAAAAATTGAGGGTCGCAACCACTAACTATGCCGCCGTTGATGTGCATCGATGAGCTTCCGATTTTATTGCCACTTTTTCCAATCGCTGTTGGTTTTAGAAGATCGCCGGGCATATAATCACAACAAGCAGAACGCACAATATATTTTCCACTCCATTGCGTAAAAAAAACAATACGGGAAAAGCCCGCAGTTTGATGAGGACCAAAAGTACTTGCAAGTACCGGTCGTTAAAGGTGTGGAACGCTTATCAACTTTAACTTGAAATATCTTTCGGTAGGAAAGTTTTCATGCAAAGTGTGATGAATTTACAATATATTTTGGTCTCGTCTGGCGATTTCAAGTGCTAACTCCATTTTTGTGGAAAAAGGTCATTATTTCCCTTTAATATAAATTCCAGCGGCCCAAAGGAACTAAAGTATAAAACTGATTGCTCCTTGAACACAGCATATTGATGGATATACCCATGACGTCACGATATTCGCTGCCTTGGCTGAATTGTATGAAGACCTTGGAATGAATGGTGAATGAATGGATGAACTTAACATTCAATCATAGCAGAAGCCAATCTTGTGTACCAACTTTTAGCTGCATTTTATCATACTTGTGTTTCATGTAATACAAGCATATCATACTTGTATTTTCTACAAAGTAATTCAGAACCTACATATTTAAGGACAAAGAAAGGAATCAACGATATATGGCTAAAAATGAAATGTAATTTGAGCTAAGAATAAATTAAGTTTCATATCCTTTGGAACGAATGTAGCACACAAAAAAAACAAGCAGGTCTGTTTTCTTTGGGGGGACGTCCCCCCCCCCCCCTGATTTTTTTTTAACTGGGAGACGCGTCCCCCCCCCCCCCCGTCCCCCCGCCGGCGACGCCCATGGGTGTGGAGGTGGGGGCAAGGCGAAATGATCCCTGCAATGCACCCCGTGATGAGACAGGCACGGCAGACACAGGCGGCACAAAAAACCATCAACAGCATCAACAGCACCTGAGATTGCAGTCACGCCGCGTCGGCCGGGATTCGGGCAGCCAGCTTAGCGGAAAATACCAGCGAGAGAGCTTGCTAAAAAATACAGATTTAAAACTGTGCCGGTCAGAGCAAAGCATAAGCGGCGTGGGTTAGTTTACGGTGGCCGCAGGTCGAAGGTGATGTTTTCATCTCAGTCAAAAAGCTTGTTTGTTTGTTTATTGAGGTTTTCTGGCGCGTAGACTACTCGGTCAATTTGCGCCCATCAGTCAACAAGCGTGTTGGTCGCCGGCAGGCCAATCGACACTCACAGCCATCACTGTGGTGCGTGAAAGACACGAGAGTGATGCGTGAGATCTCTACTGCGTTGGCTTTCAGGCCTGTACCTAAAATATAAATTGAAGTGTCGTGTGCTGTTTCAGTGTTGCAGCTGCAGCCAGCAACAAAATGCATTAATACAAATAGGCTGTCATTTGGCAACTCACAATAGACTTAAAATATAAATACATATGCTTCTTGTTAACCAGTCACCGGTTACTTGCTCTTGGCTGTGTCAAAAGGCTTCGAATTAAAGGGAATGTTTCACCTTCCTGAAAGTTGTAAAATACACACTCGTTGTAGTCGAAAATATGGAGTAAATGCTGCTGAAAACGATGGTGATATTCTTTCACTCTAAAAGTCATAACTTTATGCAAACAAAGTTTTTTTGGCCTGATGACGTCATTATTGAGCTATAGACCGTCACTGATTGGCTGACAAAGTGGGATTGTCTGAAAAAGTGGCTGTCAGCCAATCAGCGGCTGCACCAGCCTGGGTGTATTTTGCAAATGGTAAATTACATTGCTTGAAAACGGTTAAGTTTTGGGAAAAAATACCTTAGTAATTTGGACATTTCAATAACGGCCCAAGATAATGGCTATCTCAGTTTAAAACTAATACAAAGATGAAACATTCCCTTTAAATACCGTAAAATGAGGTGAAGTGAGACAGTGGAGTGAAGTGAGACACAAGGTACGCATAATTTGTATTTTAACCCTCGCCCTACCGGAGTTTTTTTTCACCTTCGCCCTACGGGGGGGTGGGGGCCTGGCAGATCCCCCCCCCCCCCTGTTACCTTCCAAACCAAGCAACTTAAAGCAATGCGGTAAGAACCAGAATGTTGTCTGTCATGAGAGGAATCTAACAGTATGCCATGTTTAGGTTTCTGGTCAACGGGAGACCTTCCAGGTCAAGTAAATGACCTCGGATTTACTACGTCCAGAACAGCGATTTTGCTCTTCAGAAAACCTCAAAATTAGACATTGATAAATGTAAATAAAAAGGCATGTTCCTAGACCAGTTTTGGCTCAGAAATACAGAAAAGGTAATTATTTGTTCATATCTTGTCAAAAAAAGTTTAAAAAAAAGTTATTAAAAAAATGACGTCATCAGTTTCTTACACTTGGGAGCCATCACTCAGTAAAAAATGAAGATATTGCTTTGATATTTGGTATGGGTATTGTTCATACTCAGTTCTCTCACATATATTCCGGTTGTTTTAAGATCTTTGAAAATTTCGATTTTGTGGGGATTTTTCCCCAAAAAAAAATCAGATTGTTTTAATTTTAGGGGTCAAAAACCCCAAATTTTGCAAATCCGAGATTGCCATTTTTAAGAAAATGTCATTTTGTATCTTTGGTGAATTGCGTTTGCAATTTCCTTTAAAACTCTGCTTTCTACCATTTTTCAAATATTTATATTTTTCCACCAACATGACGTCATCAAAACATGATTATCCCAAAACCACTTAACCAATTTCAATTCCATTTTTACACCATACGTATAATTGTTGTAAACTCAGCTACCGAAAATTTCAGCAGGATTCGCCGCACGTGTAAAAAGTTATTCAAGAAAAACCTCAGGGGGGCGTCAGGCCCCCCCCCCCCCCCCCCCCGTAGGGCGAGGGTTAATGTAGTTCATTTCTTAAATGATTCAGAAGAACCAAACTATCACTATGTGATAGGAGATTGACCGTAGGAAATTGAGCGTTCTTCACTATTAGGATCGAGAAGAAAAAAATCCATCAAAGCTAAACAAACTATTGACCAAAAAACGGGAACAAAATGCGCAAAAAGAAAACTCCTGAAACTTTTACTTGTGCAGCAATGCTGACAAATATATTTTGTATACATTGTCATGTCAATCAAATTGTGATGAATGCAGATACTGAATATGTATTTTGGCCTTGAATTTATGCATTCTTAGAGTTCTATATGATGAAATGTGTACAAATAACTCTGTTCTGGGGTAACATGAGAGAGCTAGTGACTGCCATTCATTCCTGCGTTTGAGTAAGGTCAAGCATGATAAGTGTGTTCAACATGCATAACAAAATATGATTATTCACCCCACCCCACTCCAAGACAAGCGCATGACGTGATTGGCAACAAACGTCAGTTTATCTCTCTTTGTCGAGAAGTGTTTGAGTCGTTTCGGTGTTCTATTTGTATCTTATCATTATTCATTTAGACGTGCCAGCACACCCACTCTATCGTACATTGCAGTGTACATAATGTGACACACACAGTACTATACGGTCTAATTATAGTTATTGTTACGAGTCTGTGGAGAGACGATATAGGAGGTGATCGGGTAGAAGAGGCCAGAGGTGGGTAGAGGGAAAGGGATGGTGCTGTGCGGCGCGTCAGCCATTTGGGCGCCGAACTGCATTAGAGAGAGGAAGGATAAAGGTGGGCGTATAAAGTGATACTTCTCTTTGAAGACGTAGTCTGCAGTCGGTGGCGCTGACGACCATCACAAGCAGGTCAGGGGATGCCAGCGGCTTTTCAAAACATACATTATCTCTCGAGCGCGCCAAAGTTTCGCCACCAACTTCGCTGATTCACTGGAATCGCGTGATTGGATTGGTGAGGCTCAAAAGTCCGTCGGGGCCTGATACACAAAAGATTGATCTGGATTAGTCCATTCATCTAAAGGTTTGAAATAATGTTATAAAACTGTGTCATGTGGCATGTTATCTGTTGTAGGGTAAGACAAGGCACCGCCCCTTAAGGTGTCCGCCATGTTTCTCGACATGCGGGAATGGCATCGGAACAGCGTTGCAACTTGCGTTCATCATTTAGCACAATCATTTTCCAGCGATATGTTCAAATGTGAACTAGTTTGTGCAAGATTTATGCGCACAGGAAGCGGTAAGTTGAAGCCTGGTATTTTATGGGGTCGAAATGGGAGCGGGAGCTCCGCCCAGGGGACCGTGCTTCCAGGTTAAGCAGCAAAGTATGTCACGGTCTATTTTAAGGGAAAACCACTGGGAGGGGGGGGGGGGGGCAAAAAGGTACCCCAATTTTTGGGGGCATCTTTTTGTGGCAAAAAGATACCCCCATTTTTTTCCTCCACGGATTTGTGCCGGTCACCTTATTTTGGTATTCGAGCTTAAGAAATTCACTTTTCGAATTCACAAAAATTGATTTTGAGGACATTTTTCCGAGATAAAAAAAAATTGAGGGTTAAAAAAATCCGAGACAGCCATCTGGAAGAGAATGCCATTTTCCCCGTTTTTTATTTGCAATTTACTTTGAAACTCTATTTTTACGATTTTTCCAAATTTATTGTTTTTTCACCAAAAATGGCATGACATGACATTAAAAGTTATTATCTCCAAAATACTACATAAATTTCATTGAAATTTGGTGAGAAGACGTAGAATTGATGCAGTATAAGGTACTGAAAATTTCACGTTGTTATCTATCACAGTTTTACAGTTATTGAGAAAATCCGGGGGAGGACAGATTCTGCCACCACCACCCCCCCCCCCCCCCCCCCCACCCCCCAGCGGGGCGTATGTCACCGGGGCTGCTTGAATTGCATCAGGTGCGCTGTTTTGTCTATAATTGAAATAATATAATAATATAATTGAAAACTTAAATTCAATCACTTGAGAGAAGAAAAACTTCCATTTTCATGAAGTTTTCTCCTAAGATCATTATTTTTCACGTTCAGTGCAGGGAACGCGCAGGGGGGGGGGCATACTTGTATTGCATGCCCCCCCCCCCCCCCCCAAATTCCTGCGTGTGTGTGGGGAAGGGGGAATTTGCCCCTGATGTCCGCCCCCCCCCCTGGATCCGCCAGAGGGGGCGGATACCCTCCCCCTTAGTTTTTTTTTGGAAATAGCGGAAAACGACGTCATTTCGCGCCGCCATTTTTGTTATAACTGCTTGCCTATCCATTGCCCAAATCCTGTTCATTTGTTAACCTCGGGTCTCCTCAGGTCACGTAACTAAGTCAAGTCTAGTGATTCCACCTCCAAAAAATGTAATGTGCCGCAGCCACATTGTTCGACCGATCAGTTAGATACTCACAGGATTCAATCAGGTCATAAACACCTACAATTCTGCTATTTCGGATGATTTTTATATCGGTGACCTAAGGTGAAGTATATTTTGTGACCGCTCAATTATAAGTCATTGGGAAACATGGAAATTAAAATAAATCCACAGGAAATGGTTAAATTTGCCCAATTTTCACCAGAATCCCGCATCTTTTGCAAAATACAAAGATCCAGTGGCGGATTTACGGTTGGGAAAATGGGCAATTGTCCCCCCCCCCCCAGCCACCTGACATCGGCGCAATATTTTTTTTAAAATAAATTTAGTCTGAATGTTTTGTATGGATGGATTTCCGAGGTCAGGACCCGCGCTAAGCAGAGCTTGTTGTGCAGGTTCTGACCTCACCACCCGATCGCGCAATTCCTGTTGGCCGGCAGAATTTAGAGACGAAAGTTGTACGCGCCCGACATACCTGGACACGGTCCGCCCCGCTCACTGACGTCACCTGACCTTGAGTGCGACCGCTGCCACCGGCCGCAGGTCATCCCTGTCAGGAGCAAATAGCGAGCGCCGAAGCGACTCGAACCCGGGCTGCCACTACCGAGATAGGTCAGAAGTCCAGCGCTCTCCCACTGAGCTACAGGGGCGGACTAGCTACAGGGAATATTATTTTTCTTCTATGCCGCCACCCAAGAGCAGGTGACCAGGAGTGCCCCCTCCCTCTATCCCAACGACCCACAGCACCTTAACGTTAACATCAGAAAACATAATAAAGCAAGTCGCGGCACTCCCAGCTAAGAAATGGAAAGAAACGTAAATAAGCTTAAGAAGGAGAATAATCCATTATTAGATAGTATAAAGTAAAAATAGGAGAAGGCCAAAGTAGTCATCACTGAATCCAGTAATTGACTGCCCCTACTTCCCTGGGAACCACATTCATTCAAACTTGCATTCAAGATGTTACTACCACACACACAAAAAAACACTGCAACACTTCATTCAGGATGTTAGTAAAGGGAAAGGGATCAATCATATTGGAAACATCTTAGCCTGGTCAAAAATCGGCATGAGTTCAAGTGCTGGGGATCCAAACAGGCCCCCCCAACTAAGCAGAGCTTGTTGTTAGGCGGCCTAATGGAACAAGATTGACACATTTCCTGATATAGAAGAAAATCTAAGCAACTTTTACTAAGGAAAGTTAGCTTTACATCAGCTATCAATGCATAAGCAAGCCAAATCCGATGCGTTTTCAGAATGGTGTGAGACTTTTGGAATTCCCCCCCCCCCCCACCCGTTCTGGATCCGCCATTTTTTTTAAAATATCCATGTGGTATTTTTATCCTGACCTCCACGAGGTAAAATCTATTCACCCTGAGGTCATTCGTCATTTTTCTTCCATAACTTTTTACCGAACCAGTAAGGCACCGTAGTTAGTTGGCGATGAACAAGCGAACGCAAAGGAAATGCATGGTGAATTTCAACACGATCAGGGGAGTTAGTTTCTGAGATACAAATACGTGGTGCACACGTCCGCACGTGCAGAAGTACCCCATCCCTGACTTGTGGGAAAGTAGCGGCTGAGAGATCCCTAACCACACACCAAATTTCAACACAATCGGCTCAGAAGTTGCCCCCACCCACTCCAAATTGTGTGGCGACGTTCCTGATCTAACAACCCCGATCTCCCCCACTCTGCCGCTAATGAGCAATGGGGTGGGGGACAGGTAGTGGGTTTTTAAGCATAACAAATTCGAAATATTTTTCTCGGTTTTTCGATATACTTATCACACACATCTTAGACCGCATTTTGTCCCAAAACTTCCTCTTAACTTCTCATTTAAAACAAAAACTTCCTTGATTTTTGTGTGACTTCACGACACTCGTGATTTGTGACGGCACTTTTGATTTTCACTGTAGTCGGGACGTCACAACTACAAGGACATGAGCTTAATTGTTTTGGGTTGTAATCATTTTTGAGTTCATTTCGCATTTTATATACTGAAAAATATTTACATTATGAAAAATTATCCTTCTTTTATGAACCCAAAACAATGGTACCTTACAAAATTGTCCCCCACCCCATTGTTCAAAAGATATTGAAATTCAAGATATTCCGGAAATAATTTAAAGATACTTCTTTGGCTGGGAAATACTAAAACTTAGGAATATCATGACATTTGCATTTGATTTGTATACATTTATCACCAGGTAAGCATATTTGATTTTAATTGAATACCTATCAAGCGAAAAATAACATGAAAATTCTTAAATCAGGGTGGGCAACATTTCTTGACTGGGGGGGGGGCAAAACGGCTCACTGGGGGAGCATTCCCCCTCCCCAGTTAGCATGTTAAAATAGGCCCTGAAGTATGCGAATGCTTGTGCGACGGGTGTTTGCGCGCCTTTTCTACTCATTTATTGTACCTAGTTCAGATATGCATTGAAAACGGGAACGTCAAGAACAGGACGTCCATCGCGGTCAAAAAGCAGACAGTACCTTCCAATCCTGGTTGAGGGCTCAGCTTCCCATTCAAAAGCTAGGGGCTCTAGCTTTTCTGTCTCTCTCCAACTTCCCGCGTCATTGTACACCTAAGTAGCATAATATATCTAAGTACCACGAATTATCACAACACTTCAAAACAAAATTCAGAGTCGCTGGTCCGTTTAAAGCAATGGTTCTCGGCGTCAAGGGTATCCCTTTTGATGACCAGAATGGCTCGTTATCCCCTCCCCAATT
This sequence comes from Chirona hameri, assembly GCA_036785665.1. NCBI lineage: Eukaryota > Metazoa > Arthropoda > Thecostraca > Balanomorpha > Balanidae > Chirona > Chirona hameri. The sequence continues at coordinate 25,317 of JAXIVJ010007011.1, forward strand.
GCGCAAATCGCAGTTCTCGGCTTCAAGCTATGCGGCACAGCATAACTTCAGGCGTTTACTACTAGTGCCACCTAGGGACAGGAATATAAGTAGACATATGTGCTGTTGCTCTTGCCCCAAAGCAGTGGTTCCCAGCGTATTACAACACGTAAAGCGTAACACAATGCTGAGGGTCATTTAGGATTAATTGGTTTGTATTGTCTTTTCGATAATGTGGTGACCGTGGAACAGAAACGGGCCTAGATAATGTGCTTCGTGCGTCATTATCAAACGAATCATTTATCGGCTACAGAACTCTTAGATAGGACAATCAATATGAGAACGTTTAATTGCAAATATACTATGTGCATAATACAAACAAGGCATACAAGAATTCATAAAGACAGTTTGAACATGTTCCAAACTTCGATTGAGTTAATGGGTTTTGTTGCTCGAATAAGAAACGCATTTATCAGCTTAGAACTGAAATAGCGCAAATATACACTTAAGTGTTGTAAGTGGCTTAGATCCAATCTTGTTCCTTGGATGGCTGGCATTATTCCTGGTATTCGTCATTGGTTGACGTCAACTTCTCGAGCTGAAGTAATAAGGTCAGTCGAAATTAGGTTATTTCTGAGGCTTGCTGTTCGGCAACAAATCCCAGTAAATATCACGGTATACATCAGCGTGAAATATTCGGTTAATCCCAGTAAATATCACGGTATACATCAGCGTGAAATATTCGGTTAATTCCAGTAAATATCACGGTATACATCAGGCTCGTGAAATATTCCGTTAGAGAAAAGGTTACTACATTCGGTTCAGCTGAACCATGTTTTTGAAACAGCAGTCGTATACAGTCGCTTGTAGACCCAGATTTAATTGTTCAATAACATTGACTATAGGCAGTATACATTTTTGTTTTAATTTGACGTATGTGAATGTGTAAATGTGTAAATTTGACGCAAAATAACCCTGCAAAACATGCAACTTTGTTGTGAGAATAGTATGAAAGTATCTAGTATTCTGTTTCGAATCAACGAAAAAATAAATACATGCAAGTTAGATACAAAGCCGATACACACAACCGATATCATAGAAAGAGAGCTACATATTGCACAATTAACCTCCCCACCGCGACTATAGGGTGGATGTAAATCAAAGTAATTTCCAGCCCTTCCGAACATCCCTGCCGCCTTCCGATACCAGCCTCACCATTACGAACATGACACATCACCGTTCGACCCCAGTATATCCTCTGGGAACCGAACTCTTCATCCTCGCCGCTCACAATCAGCGCGCGCTCGTTGTCTTTTGATGAGGCCATTTCGGCGTTCTGTCAGATGCACAACAGATGCGTCACAATTGCCGCCACCGCGCCACGCTGCCGGTCGACTGCGGCGCGCGACACGGGTGTCATTTGTCTGTCAGAGCGCTGGGTGAGCAGCGTACCGTCATGAATAGGTGATGGGCGCGGGCTATTGTTCACACGGCGCGGCCACGCGTGGAAAATTGCCGCCAGAGAAGGGTGCGGCTTGGGGCTCAAAGGGAGGATACGGGGGCTGAGGGTATCAGTGGCAGTGATTAAGCGTCCCATGATTGGATCATAGCGCGGTGACTACGTTCTGTGGATCGCTGAGCTGCGCTTCTTTTATTCCACTGAAGTAGTGTCATCCTTTAACTGATGGAACACGCAACGAAACCGGTATATCGTATATTTTAGTATGGCATTCAGCGTATATTTTGTTTTATGACAAACGCCCTTCTCTTTACCTTCCCGTTCCGTGCGTTGGCTGTGTTATTCTGTTCTGTTCCCGTGCCGTTCCTAACGAGCAAAAGTTCGGTATAACGAGGATTTTTCCCAACCATGGGGTTTAACGAAAGGGTTCGATACCCACGAGGGGTTTGACGAATGCCACCATCAGCTGTCGGAGAACCATGTAGGCCTTGCCTCGTTTCCATCGATCGTGGATTTAGCAGGCGTTGTCTGTGTCCTAACTTTGAAAACCGTTGCATGAGCCACCCATGTGATTAACTTAACTCCACATTTTCGCTCGACCACCCTGCTGATTTACTGATTTCTTCTCAATTTGACACAATGCTCGCTTGTAGTTGTACCATAACGATATGTGTCCGGGATATCTCGACTCGGCAAACACTTGTAGCATGCCTCAGTTGTGCAGGGCTCAGATGATATTTACTGAAAGATATTCCCCGTGTGAATTAAACAGTGCCACTCTGCCGTCGTGATGGTATTTGTTCCCGGTGCCCTGTCTGGTCTGTTGCTGGTCTGCTCGGTTTCATCACCCCATCGCTGGAAAGACATAGTGCAATACAGCGCCTCCAGTCGCCTGATGGCATTCTCAGTCGGTCTCAAGCGGACGGCGATAACTTTGGAGCCGAAAAGTTTGCATGTCTTGGCTTCAGTGTAGCCTGTTTTGATCAAAGGATCAATGGCGCCGGAGAGTGCCCTCTAAGTTCATCCTCTTCACGCCTACTAAGAGCCAGACGGCGAGTGTGATAGCCTCCGTGTCACTGTTGAATCTAGAACGACCAGGAAAAGTTGATTTTGAAGGTGAAAATTCGTAGAAAGTCTAACAATATTCCAAAACTCAGCAGTTTTCGCTTCCTTGTGCATTGTGAAGCAATTTAAAGCAACACTTTCGTTGCAAAAGTTGGTTGGATTTTCTTAATCAGGTTTACAATAAAGTAAATTGTGGTTTATATTAAAGCAAAATCCTTAAAGTCATTCATCCAAATAATACAATTAAATTTGTCTGACGATTTGAGCCGTTCGGCCGTCAGCCCAAGAGAATGGTACCCAGCGTCTGACGCAGCTCCCGAGGTCACTTGCGAATAAGTCATCAGCTGTACTGGCTGTGACATTCACTAGACATGTAGACTGTGCAAACTCACTAGACTGCCCAAATATCCCTGGGGCAGCCGGCGCCTCAAGTCGAAGCATATGCTCTCAATCGCCGCGACCAGTGTTATAGACCTGCCGGCCGCCCCAATCCTCCGCCGAACGTCCAGTGTTATAGACCTGCCGGACGCCCCAATCCTCCGCCGAACGTCCAGTGCACTTCAGTGTTATAGACCTCCCGGCCGCCCCAATCCTCCGCCGAACGTCCAGTGTTATAGACCTGCCGGCCGCCCCAATCCTCCGCCGAACGTCCAGTGTTATAGACCTGCCGGCCGCCCCAATCCTCCGCCGAACGTCCAGTGTTATAGACCTGCCGGCCGCCCCAATCCTCCGCCGAACGTCCAGTGTTATAGACCTGCCGGCCGCCCCAATCCTCCGCCGAACGTCCAGTGTTATAGACCTGCCGGCCGCCCCAATCCTCCGCCGAACGTCCAGTGTTATAGACCTGCCGGCCGCCCCAATCCTCCGCCGAACGTCCAGTGTTATAGACCTGCCGGCCGCCCCAAACCTCCGCCGAACGTCCAGTGTTATAGACCTGCCGGCCGCCCCAATCCTCCGCCGAACGTCCAGTGTTATAGACCTGCCGGCCGCCCCAATCCTCCGCCGAACGTCCAGTGTTATAGACCTGCCGGCCGCCCCAATCCTCCGCCGAACGTCCAGTGTTATAGACCTGCCGGCCGCCCCAATCCTCCGCCGAACGTCCAGTGTTATAGACCTCCCGGCCGCCCCAATCCTCCGCCGAACGTCCAGTGTTATAGACCTGCCGGCCGCCCCAATCCTCCGCCGAACGTCCAGTGTTATAGACCTGCCGGCCGCCCCAATCCTCCGCCGAACGTCCAGTGTTATAGACCTGCCGGCCGCCCCAATCCTCCGCCGAACGTCCAGTGTTATAGACCTGCCGGCCGCCCCAATCCTCCGCCGAACGTTCAGTGTTATAGACCTGCCGGCCGCCCCAATCCTCCGCCGAACGTCCAGTGTTATAGACCTGCCGGCCGCCCCAATCCTCCGCCGAACGTCCAGTGTTATAGACCTGCCGGCCGCCCCAATCCTCCGCCGAACGTCCAGTGTTATAGACCTGCCGGCCGCCCCAATCCTCCGCCGAACGTCCAGTGTTATAGACCTCCCGGCCGCCCCAATCCTCCGCCGAACGTCCAGTGTTATAGACCTGCCGGCCGCCCCAATCCTCCGCCGAACGTCCAGTGTTATAGACCTCCCGGCCGCCCCAATCCTCCGCCGAACGTCCAGTGTTATAGACCTGCCGGCCGCCCCAATCCTCCGCCGAACGTCCAGTGTTATAGACCTGCCGGCCGCCCCAATCCTCCGCCGAACGTCCAGTGTTATAGACCTCCCGGCCGCCCCAATCCTCCGCCGAACGTCCAGTGTTATAGACCTGCCGGCCGCCCCAATCCTCCGCCGAACGTCCAGTGTTATAGACCTGCCGGCCGCCCCAATCCTCCGCCGAACGTCCAGTGTTATAGACCTCCCGGCCGCCCCAATCCTCCGCCGAACGTCCAGTGTTATAGACCTGCCGGCCGCCCCAATCCTCCGCCGAACGTCCAGTGTTATAGACCTCCCGGCCGCCCCAATCCTCCGCCGAACGTCCAGTGCACTTCAGCCTGAGCACAGCACGCCACGCCTGACAGATTTCGGCGGAACTCAATAAGCGGCCGAGCGCACATGACTGCCATTCTCGTGTCAGCCGGGCCGACCGAGCCGACCAGTCGTGGCCGATCTGCACCCTATGTTGGCGGGCCGTCGCGCGCCGGCAGTGCTGACGTCGTTTTCGACGATGACCGGCGTCGGAGCTGGGGCGGCTGCCTCGTTTCGTTCCGCGCTGCGGATGCGGACGGACGTGCCCATGACCAGCCGACCACTCAGCGCCAGTCGCGGAAAAATCAACTAAAACTTGAGAGGCGACCTTGAAAACTTGTGAAAGCATCCAGCGAAGAACAACACCACATGTAAAATACTCTAATATATCAAAGTGTTTGTGGAAGGCGGTCATGCGTTTCTCGGCAACTTTTTGTAAACATTTCTTGCTGGTTGTTTTCAGCAGATGAATTCAAAACTTTCCGTCATCCTGTATAGCAAGTTTCTGTGATTTTTGCCGCTCTGCTCGTCTCGGCGGTCACGCCGTAGCGTTTGGCTGTGCGGCCGACCAGTAGCAGCTGCAGGCTGTGAGACAGCCGGCTGTTTTCGAGGCGAGATTAAACGGCCTGCTGCGGCCACACGCCACCCAATACACCACCAGCCAGTCGCCGGTCAGCGGCGAGGCCGAGCGAGCGGTCCGGCCCGGCTGGTGTTGGAGGCAATGGAGTAAGGGCCTGGCCCCGGCGGCAGCGCGGGGCGGCGCCGGCGGTCTGGGACGCCGCACCCTGGCGAAAACGGATCACCCGTCCAAGACGCACGCCAGGGACAGTTGTCTGGGGAACGTTTAGGGGTCGATCACAGGACACCGGGTAGCGATATTATGGGTATTGGGTGATCGATTAAGGAGTCTTTCAAGACGAGAGACGTCTCAGATTAAGGTCACCTGTCGAGCCAAGGTCAGGTGAAATGTCAAAATAAAGGTATTGCGGAGTATGATACATTGAGACCATTATCACCCAAAGTACTTTTTAAAATTATAATATATGTGCTGTATGAGTCGCGGCAAAAGTCGAATTTCAAGTAAATGTCGAGGTCAGATCACAAATGTTATAGTAACAGACATATCTGCAATAGCCATGCAACACATTTTATGGCTTCTTTAGCACGCATTATTCAATAGTAATAGCTATTCTGAGCCATTGTTCTCATCTAAGGGCCATTTATGGAGGGGGGTTTGTCAAAGCCAAAGTTATATTGTATGGGACTAAAAGTTGAATATGCATAATCTTAACAAAAGGCAAAAGACCAAACAAAACACATGCTTCCAGGTTCCAGACCAATTTGTGTGTGAAAAATGCAGTGATGTTGTTTCCTGTGTTTAGAGAAATGCTTCTATTTCCTCAAGAAATATATCGTTATCTTTTAAAAGTGTATCTGATTTTCTCACCACCAAATTCGTCAGCTCTGAAACCACTATATAAGTTCAGTGTTCACTAATCTTCATAATCCTATCACTGTCCGCCGAAACTACTTCGTTTTCGCATAGCAGACTGAAATTGCACTAGGAGATGATATTGCACAAAGTTACACGTCGCTAGCTTATTCAGTTTTGAGCTATACAAAATGATGATCAGAGAGCACAATCTTTGCAATCATAAGTCATGTTGTCTTTGGCGGCAAAGCGATATATGCGTGATTTGTACCAAAGGACCTTTTTAAAATAAATGGTCTATCCCGACTGATATGAGGCCAATTTCACAATAAGTTAGTAATTACACATGTTTGCGATTACAAACTCAAGCAAATATTGCAAACCTTACAAAAAGCTATTTCACAAACATTCGCCACCTCTGAATTACCGATTGTAAAGAAAATTGTAAACATAAATCTTAGTACAGCAGAAAATTTGAAATCAAGAACGTTTGTATTAAAGTTGATGCTAATGACAAATAATTTGATTGTTAACAAATTGATTTAACAAATATTTACATTGTGGTTTATTTTTTTGTTCAAAATAAAATTAGTTATATGAAGAATTATCTTTTAATTAACATTTCATTGGAATGCAAACTCTGATCGTAAAAATATATCTTGGTAAGCAATTAGAGTAAACAGAATTTGGCCATTCACCGGGTGTCGGAGCATAACAACAGAGCTACTCTCAAAAGAAAGATCGTTGAATTTCTCGACCATTTTTCATCTAACCTAGCCGATTTCTTACGTCGTAAAGGGTGAAGGTTCACTGCACATTGCACAAGACATCGTTGACCGCTGCAATTCTATCGCCATGCGGTTTATCCGCGCGGAGGCGCCCCTCACATCATAGCGCAATCGGTAAGGTGCACTGTGACTGGACTTCAAAGCTGGTGATCCCTGTACGAATCTCTCGGGAAATAACTTTTTTGGCAGATATACCTATGTATAACTAAACCATTACCCTAACAACCTCGGCAACGTAACAACCTCACCAAGAAAATAGCCTGAAAAGTCAAACAACGTCAACTATCAATGGAGTTTCTGAAATTCAGAACCCTGACCCACTGGAATTACAAGTTTGTAATTGTAAACATTTCCTCACTTCCGTCAACCTTTGAGAAATAGAACATGTGCAATTGCAAACATGTTTACAAACAATATCTTTGTAAACAAGTTAGTAAATTGAGATTTACTGCCCTGGGGTTTTGTGAAATCCAAACTACAAACATGTGTAAAAATTATTTGTAAAACAAAGAAATTCTTTGTAATTACAAACTTTTTTGCTTTGTGAAATTGGCCTCTGTTGGAAAGTTTGCCGGCGAATTGAAACGTTAGTAGCTCGTGTCAAAAGTTAGTTAGCTTGTGTTGGTCGGGTCGTCCTTGGATCAGATATATGACATTGGGATGAATTGTGGCGTACGTGCTTACTGGTCATCTCTCAGCAAGCAAACTTAAAGGAAATAGTTCACCTTGAATTTTTTTCCAAACACGATTTGATTATATTTTTGAATACAATTTATTTTTATATTGTCAAAATGGTCATACATCAAGCCAATTCAGGACAGAAGGTCGTACATTATTAATGTTATCAAAACTATATACATACTCTCTGAGTCAGGGTCCTCACGTCACGCGAATGCAAAACAAAATGGCTCAGCCAAGCAGATTCGAAAGTAGTCGCGTAAGGATAGACTCGCATTAGAGAAGTGCCAACCGGCGGCCGGCGGTTCGCTTGCTAGCACAGTATCTCCAGCTGCCCAGCCCAACTCCAGCTGCAAGCTGATTGGCTGATTGTATAGCCTCTGCCCAGGCTATCGTAAGCATCGCATTCTTTCGTAAGCACCACATTCCTTCGCCAAAAAATCAAATATATTCGGCTGGAGTCTTTTCAGTCAAGAAAACTTGCAGATAGGGGTTTCCCAACACGGGCTACAAAACTGCCATCTCAGTTCAAAACCCCATGTTGAAGGTGAACTATTTCCTTTAAACAGTACTTCACGGATTATTTTCCAGCAGAAAGTAGTCCATATAAACGACGTTAAGTCTTGACCAGTCTAATATACAATAATTAACACATATATTAAATGTTATAGTAAATATTTAAACAGGCGTGTTGCATGCATTACATACATGGACGGGGCAATGCTGGGGATTAAGCTGAATAAATGTAACAGAATCACCAAGAGGCAGGCATAACATGTGTACTAATTCGTTAGGTATTGGCAATTACTATCTTATAAGGTTTCCGTAACTTAATACGTTCTGATTTGTGTTGATGCCTACTATTTACGAACAAAGGGAGCGGGAGATATCTCTGGTCATTGACAGCACTACTTTTTCTGCTTCTGGTGTTATTGGGCAATAAATTGGCCTTTCCGCTGGATCAGTCGGCAACGTTTCATTATTTGTCTGGCAAAAATACACATGTCTTAGGGGAATAGTCAAGGCGATCCTTTGTCAGTAGAAGGCAAGTAATGGCTCTGTTTCTTTCACCACGCCCTAGCCAGAAAGCACAACAATGCACACAAATAGCAGTGCTGCTGTTATTACCGAGGGGGCGCGAAGCGCCCGTGAGGTGTCTCGTCAACTACTACACAAATTTAAAATTTGACCCGGCCCGACCCGGCACGACCCGGCCCGAACCGGCCGTAACAGATGCTTTTCGGAAGCTAATAACTTTACAACCACTGCTCCGATTGAGATCGGGTTTTACCGATTGAGATCGGGTACCACAGCGCGTGACACGCACAAAAGTGGGGCAGGTTAAATCACCAATTTTAGAGGAAAATCACGCCTAATGATAGAATCGCTTCATCAAACTGGACCACATTTGGCGTACGCTAAGAGCCAATGATGTTCCATGTGCATGCCTAGTTTAAACTTAAGGCTTGAGTGCACGTGAGCATGTGGAAGAAATAAGGGTGCCGGGTTACACCCCTCTGATGTATCTCTGAAACTACTAGGCTGATTATGGCGAAATTTGGTGTGCTGCTCCCGACTGACATCCTAGCAATATTCCACATGATGAATCGGAACTTGCATGGCACGTGCGCACGTGCGGACCCCTTTTTATATCTCCGAAACTACTGGACCTATTGAGTTGAAATGTTCCATGTAGGTTAGGGCATGACTATCAGCTGCTTTAGACGTTCCGAGGCATACACCAATATGCACGTGTGCACGTGCGCCACCGTATTTCAGAGCTCGGAAACTACTGGACCAATCGAGGTGAAAATTTGCATACATGATAAGGAAGGACTGTTAGGAGGTTTGCGCTTGGCGGAACTTTTGAATCACTATGCACTTGTGCACTGCGCACGTGCGGATCACTATTTTCTATCGCTGAAACTACCAGGCCGATTCAGCTGAATGTTCCTATTGACACCAGAGTATAACCACGCCCCACGGTAAAACTATTGAACGTTTTACTCATCATTGGGTCACGTCAATGCAATGTCAGTCAATGCGCACGTGTGCTCCCGTACCGTTTCATATGTCAAACCTGTTTTAGCTTTACCGGAGCGCGCCCGCTCGGTCATCGCCGACGGACGGACGGACGGACGGACGGGCGGACGGGCAGCCGGGCAGCCGGACAGCCGGACAGAGACCGCATTACTACCCTGGGTAAGCCGCCTCTGCATCTGTATAACATGGCTAGTACACCCCCACACAAGACTGGCGTGGTGGCCGCAATCGGCGCTTCTGACGTATAAGTTTAAGATCGATTTTAGAACGCGTTGCTCATCTTTTTGGAGCTTGAATCCTCATAACTGGGGCTCCACCCTCCCCACTCGGACCTCGGCCAATGTGCTCGCCTGCGTAGACGGGGCGGAGCAGCGGCTGCGATATCAGCGCGGGTCAGCTGCATTGATTTAACGATGGTAGGACGCAGAGGACGCAACCTATAATCATCTTTTCACCCAATTAACAACACACAAACGATTACGGTCTTCCGTCGCTAATATGAGATTATATAATTTTGTAATTGGACATACAAGAGACAAGACATACTATTTTGAAAATGCCTACGCCCATCGAATTCTGATTGTTCCAAAAAAGTTAAGAACAATTGCAAAAAGTCGCTTAACAAAGCCTTATGTATTTTGTAAACGTCGGGCGTTTCTATCTGCCACAACGGGAAAAGTGGTTTATTACCACGGGAGTATATCCATTTATATTTCCTCCCGTCACACACCATTTTGGTCAAGTACGAGCCTGCCGTGGGACGGCTGACCTCGAGAAATCATCTATATATAATATTCGTAAAATTAGGAGACCTCTTGGCTGGTCCTAAAGTTACGACAATAACTAACCGCCATTTTGTTCGCGATCTGGAGGGCGGATTCAGCTTGTTAACCCCAATCTCTATCCTAGCCTCCCCTCCCCTCTCTGCTATGAGAATGGTACATCAGCAACCGAAACCCTCATAACTCGGTGTTTTGCAATCTGTTTTGCAAATCCCCGTGTCTACACTGATCGGACGGACTCGTTTTCTTCACCTCAGTATTCACAAACAATGTTAACATGATACCTGCTGAAACAGGCAGTTTTGAACACATTTTAATGCATTTTTACTCCTAAAATCGGTCTTAGCGTTCACACCATAAAATACGACATCAGCAACTCAAAGTGACAGGTTATCCTATCTTGATATGAATCAGACCCAGATATTAATCAGATAGGACAAAAAGCCGCTGTATTTAAGAGATGAACAACAGGGCCGGCTCCAGTCGTTTGCAAGGCATATTCCATTGGTCTCTGGCCTGAACGGTCCACAAGAATTCTCAAACGAAAGCTTGAAATACAAATTCTGTATACTATATGTATATGTATATATGCTTCGTAAAACATAAATTGTACATGAAGCGTTGCACAAAATGTACATGAAACGTTACATAAAATTTACATGAAACATAAACGTGCATAAACGTTTCAAAGTGATTGCCAGAGGCCTGTTCGGCATCTAATAATATGATTGGCTTAAGTGACGTCACACCTTCGGTGACGTCATGACACTTTTGAAGACGTCATAGATAGGCCGAATATTCTTGGACAATTGCATTTGCAATGCAGAAGTGGCCTATACAAAATTGCAGTAGCCTTTCTATAAGTTTCTGTTTTCTGTTACTTTATTGTAGCATCTTGCAATCCCGTTGTGACGCCTGCAATACGTGCCTTTGAATTGTTTATGATAATTGATTTATATATTGTAATTGGGATGGAAGGTAAGCGAAGAGGGATTCCTCATTTATTTTAAGTTTGATTTAATCAACAATGCTCTCATGGAAGGCCAAGCCAGTAGCGATGAGGACATTGTCATGAATCACGTCAACGAAGACCGTGATCATCAGCCGACGAGGTGAGTTGCTTCATCTTCATCTTCTCAAAATCCACCAGTTTCCGCGATATGTGCCCGCTTATTTTGTCGCCGGCGCCGATATCGTCGAAACTGTATTCCAAAATCGGGCACATCCATACATTTTTGGCTTAGACAATCTGAGGAGCATGACGGGAGATGACGTCATAGTTTCTGACGTCATTCGCCAGTTAGCCTCCGCCCAGGCTCAGTGCGCCTTACTGCGCATGCGCAGTCGAATAATTTTAAATGCCGAACAGGCCTCAGGTGATAACATATTTTAGCGATAGACAAACAATCATCATTGTTTAGCTTCACCTGTGACCAAAATATGCGCATGGAGCTTGTGACAACCATCACTCTCCTTCCTTTTCTGACTAACGAGCACCAATAAATATCTTCACACTATGCTAAAACAGTAGCAACTCAGCATCAAGCCAAACAGCCCCCCCCCCCCCCCCCCCCTGCGACGGGGACCGCAGTCGCATCGTCACCAACTCCCATACCAAGCAGAGCCCCTGCAGCCAGGCCCGCCAGCGCGCAGCAGCCTCCCTGGTACACGAGCCAGGCGGGCAGGGGGCACGTCCGGCCTCCCTGGTACACACACGAGCCAGGCGGGCAGGGGGCACGTCCAGCCTCCCTGGTACACGAGCCAGGCGGGCAGGGGGCACGTCCGGCCTCCCCTGGTACACGAGCCAGGCGGGCAGGGGGCACGTCCGGCCTCCCCTGGTACACGAGCCAGGCGGGCAGGAGGCACGTCCGGCCTCCCCTGGTACACGAGCCAGGCGGGCAGGGGGCACGTCCGGCCTCCCTGGTACACACACGAGCCAGGCGGGCAGGGGACACGTCCGGCCTCCCCTGGTACACGAGCCAGGCGGGCAGGGGGCACGTCCGGCCTGCCCGATAGACGTCCGGCAGCGTCTATCAGCAGCCAGCTGAACAGCATGTGCACCGCCAGCAGCTACATCCCTTATACTTGTCTGGTGTGGTCCGAACTGAGTCCGGGAGACGCGGAGAGGATGTCTGCAGGAGCACCTGCCACGCTAGATGGTGCCGGAGCCGACGCAGGCTAGGAGGTTGGCGATGCCGATGGTGACCGAGCCGCCCCTCAGGTCGAGACAGCCGCAGCAGCACCCTCAGGTCGAGACAGCCGCAGCAGCACGGGTTCGCCATGTCACGGATGGCAAGGTAGAGTCGTTAGTTGTTTCTCGATCACAGTGGACACTGCGCGTGCACCGCGTACCCGTCAACCCGTCACCCGTCAACCCGTAACTGCGAGCCAGCTCCGCGGCGTTGGCCGGCCACGACGGACACCGGACCCTGATTATGCTGACACCGGTGCAGGAGCTCTACGTTGCGAAATGAAGGTTCAAGTCGATTTCCGACACGTGCGGTGATATGATTTGTCGTCTGACTCCGCTGTATACGTTCGCAGTCCAGCATGGTAAACCAGTAAGGCGCCATGGTTGGCGATGAACGAGCAAGCGCGAAGGAAATGAATGTATTGGGAATTTCAACTCGATCGGGCAAGTAGTTTCTGAGATACAAAAAGATGCGCACGTACGCACGTGCAGAGGCACCCACCATTGACTCGTGGGAAAGTGAGGTCTGATAGGTACCTACCCACACACCAAATTTGAACACAATCGATTCAGCCGTTCCAGAGATATAGAATAGGGCCTAGGGGTGTGCACGTGCGCACGTGCAAAGCCACCCCACCCCTGACTTGTGGAAAGGCGGTGGCTGAGAGGTCCCTAACCATGCAACAAATTTGAACACAATCGGCTCAGCCGTTACTGAGATATAGAACAGGGGTGTGCACGTGCGCACGTGTAGTTACCCCAGCCCTGAGTTGTGTGAAAGTGCCGGCTGAAGGGTCCCTAACCACACACGAAATTTGCACATTATCTGCCCAGCCGTTGCAGAGTTATTTCGAGAAAAACTTTTCAACACCCTCACGCGGCACGCGCCACGCGCAGTGGTATTCACTGACATGAGTCGGCACTGGTCTCAAACAGGGTAGGTCAGATGAGGCTGCTCAGCAAAGAAGTCCGCTTGTCAATCGGACGTGCGGTTGCAGAGATGAGCTTTTCAAAAGCGTCGCCACGGGTCGGGTCGGGTCGGGTCGGGCCGGGCCGCTCATAATCAGATTTTTCCCATACACCACGGAAGGACGAGCGAGTGCTTCGCGATCTCTCGTAACCACTTCCTGATATGCGAAAATACCTTTTGTTGAAAATGTTGACTTTCACGAAAACGCCATTTGCTTCTATCAATTATGATCGTTCCGATTTCGTATCTCCGTTGGGATGCGACTGACTTGACATCTGATTTGTGTTCAGTGAGCTGATTCACTGCATCTTCCGATGTTCCGTCCCATTAGACCGTCCCCATGCCTCGCGATAACCGAGTCAAAAGAAGCGGATAACTGGAAAATCTATGGTCGAGTGGCAAAAGACGGTTTTCATATTTGATGGATTAGAGAGAGGAAAGGAAACGGAAGGCATACTATGCATCAAACTCACTACAACCAAACATTCTCATGCACTGAAAAACAATGAGAACTTTGCCTGGTCTTCGAGAGCCTCATGGGCTCTCGCGCGACCACCACATGTCCGTACCTTCTCGTCTGAGAACCCTTCTTAAAGGTTCTCGAACGAAGATTTCACAACCCACATCAATGGAGAACTTCTAGAAGTTTGGGGGATTACCAGAGCACCCCGTATAATCTCGGAAAACCCTTCTGATATTCTCTCGGTGAAAGTTTGAGACACTGTTGTGGTATCCAGCGTCTGGAAATGAGAACCCATGACAGCTTCACCATTGCTTATACTCATCCGATTACGCCTTGTGTGCCATCCGATTACGCCTTGTGTGCCATCCGATTACGCCTTGTCGCGATGTTATCTGCGTAACTCTTTGCTAGCACGCAAACGAATATTCCTACATTGTGCATTGTGAAAATATTGATGTACCACAATTGTAATATTACATAATATATATTACATTACATAACATTACATTTCTTTCCATGAACCACGATCCGCACACGGCATGGGAGATTCCGAAAGCAGTATACGCGACCACCACGACTACTGATTAATTAATTAACTAATCATTGCTTCGGCGTCGTTAGCGCACGCTCTGCCAAGATGGAAATGCCCGTAAACTGTTTCCATATATATCTTCTGACTTTAGAAATGCTACTTAGTTTTGACACCATAGCATGGACTATATTTAAGCTATTCATTTTTCAGATCTCATGACAACATCTCCCGTTGCATTGCTTTTCCCGACATTTCCCAACTTCAAACTGTCCTCCTACATGTTAAGGTAATGTCTGTTTTTGGTTAAAAAAAATACTGGACAAAATAATTGGTTCTTGATAGCGCCATCTGTTGAGCGGCACCTCAACTACAAGTACGGACGTACGCATTCTGCTCACAAGTGTCAGGCTTCGAATAGTGGGCTACATCCGGGAACTTTTGAGAACCGTGTCGACTGTCGGTGCTCTTTCCGTCATTAAATTGGTCTCCAAAACCCCAATATTATGTTTGTCATCTGCGGAAGGTTCTCCAAAGCATGCCCGGACACAAATATGTTCTCGATTAGGTTCTCTAAAACCACGGCGCGGACTCTCATCTCTGCTGAAAGTTCTCCAATGCGTGTCTGTAGACAAACACGTTTTCGCTTGGGTTATCTAAAACCCCGCAATGGACTCTTATCGAAACCCTTCTAGGAAAAGGTCTCAAGACGTGTTTTCAGTGTGGTTCGCATACGCCAGAGGTAAGACATACCTACAAGATTCACCACACTAGCATTCCTAGCAGGGCGCCCTTGTCCAGAGATTCGTACACACTCCAGGACGAGCAGCCGCCCGCCCGCCCGCCCGCCCGCCCGACAGCCAGCCAGCCAGCCAGCCAGCCGGTCGGCCAGCCGGTCAGCCAGCCGGTCAGCCAGCAGGTCAGCCAGCCGGCCAGCCAGACAGCCAGACAGCCAGACAGCCAGACAGCCAGACAGACAGCCGGACAGCCGGACAGCCGGACAGCCGGACAGCCGGACAGACCGCCTGCCCGACAGCCAGCCAGACCGCCTGCCCGCCAGCCAGATCGAGCAGCCGTCAGCCCGCAGGCTGCGTGAGGCTCGTTTGTCTCGTTTCGCGGCTCATCACTGTGATAAAGTGAGCCGTATGCTGTTTACGTGCTGTTTGCGGCCACTTTGTATGGGACAGTGTTGTTTTCGCTGGCTCTTTCCACCCACGTTCTGTGATGGATATCAGAATATTGTCAAACTGAAGGGTGTATAATGACGATGTTGTTTTAACAACGGACTGCATCCGTAATTGGGTATTGTACCTGGGAACAGTGTGGAGTGCTTATGTGAAATAAACAAATAAACAAACGAAGTGCTTAAAGGAAATAGTTCACCTTCGGGAAATTTTTCAGAACACGATTTTATTATATTTTTTAATACAGTTTCTTTTTTTATTTTCAAAAATGGTCCTACATCGCGCCAATTCAGGACAGAAGGTCGTAAATTATTAATGTTATGGTGTGCGTTATTGGTCTGCGCATGCTCCATGGCAGTGCTGGCACTTTCAGACGGTACGGTACATCATATATGCGCCGTATTCCTTCGCCAAAAAGTCAAATATCTTCGGCTGGGGAGTCTTTTCAGCCAATACAAGTTACAGATAAGGATTTCTCAACACGGGCTACAAAACTGCTATTTCAGTTCAAAACCCATGTTGAAGGTGAACTATTTCCTTTAACAATGGAAACACAATTCTAAAGAATAGTGTTATCCAATGTTCAACCAACCTTCGGTTACGAAAACGAGCGATGCGTAAGGTCAAACTTAGCAACATTTCCCCATCGGGATATGCGGATGGAAGCCCAAATTTCGGCGTTGCGTTTGAAACAAGACATTAAAGAAAACTTGCCCATTGTGAACTGCTGCAAACCAAGTAACTGGTTGGGTCAAATGCAAGGTTTAATCGCTATTTCATATCATTTGTCATTGCGTTACGACAAGTCTTGCAGGGGTTGCTGAAACGTCAAATTAATCTGCCGTTTTTGCACTTCGAAATTAATTGATCAGAGTTGCTAATTGCACTGCACAAGCCGTCGTTATTTACAGTGTTGGTGGGGGAACAAATGGTAATTAATAAATCGTTAATCATGTTATCGAAATGTCATTGATTTCTTGAAGACTAAAAGACTGAGCAAAATCACGTACATGTTCAGATTAATTGGAAAATATACTTGATATACTCCACCATTGCATGTTTGCACTTAGAACTTAGAAGGTATTTCATTTATTTATAGAACCCCGTGCTTTTGCACTTGCTCGTCCATTAGCAATCTGAAACTGTCATATCAACATCAGTAGGGCCAGGATATATTCAATTGGTATATTCCAAACTCTCTGCTCGTAAATAGAGCTATATGGCAAGTCTTAAACACTAACATACCAAAATTATATCGTGCAAACAATAGCATACATCACGCTGGAACCGAATATTAGAGAGCACTTAATCGAATGAGCCTCGTAACACTTATCTTTTTGACGTTTTACCAGGTGAACGACATTAAGAGGAAAAAAATCCAGCTCATATAAAATTGCGAGTAAAACGAAACAAAATTATGCATAACTTTACCTCAAAACCTACTCGCCACCAGGATTTAACGTAAGTTATTTGGCGATCAGCGACGAGTAGCCACATAAATAGCTGATATCATCTGTATATGTCTAGAGTTGCAGTCATATAAATCACATAAACATAATGTAGCTGGGCATCAATTGTGAATCAGTCAGTAGAGCATCAGGTTCGAAATTAGCTTAAAGTGGCGTTGTAATTTAGAGTCGCTTCACCGCTCTTTCTTGTCCATTAAGGAGTAGCTTATAGACCCTCTTTCGTTGACTTAACAGCCAGTGACATTGGCCGCAAACAGGTAATACAAAGTACGGAATTAAGTGGGTAGGCCATTACTCGTTACACGCTAAAGTGTCGCCAGCAAATTTAGTTGATTGCATGGTATTGCGCGATTGAAGGAGGCGACATAAAGTACCTACACTCAAGACAACCACTGCAAACAAAAATCGCTATCCCAAACAGAAATCCTGTGTTCTTGTATTTCACATGAAATTGAAGTTCAAATGAAAAGAGCAATGGAAAAAATGAACATACTCAGTCAATGATGCAGGCTAACTGATGTAGGATGATGAAGGCTGATGTAGGATCAAGGGTACTACAAAGATAAGAAATGTTGTTAAGTTCCACATATCCCCTTGTGAGTTGTAAACCAATCAATGTCCTGATTCAAGTGTCCTCATCAGTCTATCAAATGTACTGTGCCGTCGCGAGCACCACGTATCATCCTATGTGTGCAAGCAAAACATTTAAATGTAGTATTAACCCAAGAGTTACTGGGGTATATTTCATAGCGCGACTTACTGGGGGGGGGGGCTATTTTTTGCCCGCCCCCCTCCTCCCCCCCCCCCCCCCCTCCCCCTCGTATCTCCGGAACTACTGGACCGAATGTAAAAATTCAAACGGCATTCGATATCCCTGGGAAATTTATCGAGGGATACATAATATTGTTGACCTCGGGGTCACTGATGACGTCACAGGTCAGGTCAAGTACAAAATGTTTGACCGTGTCGAAAGGTCTCGATGGATGGAATTGTCGCACAAAATTGCGATGCTAAACGCACAAGCTGTCGATAAATCGGTATGATTCGTGCGTCTGACACTTCTAAGTACCTTTCTAAGCTGTTTATGACCTTGGGTCAGGTCAAGGTCACCCGAGGTCACGAGGTCAACCTGCAGATTACGGTCATTAGGCGTTGTAACACATGTTTATGGGTTTATCTTTCGTCTAGAACGCGAAAAATGACCTTATAACATTGTTTGTTCCATATAAATAGAATTAAAAAGCAAAAACGGAAATTCGTTTTTTATGCATAGTAACGCTGTGAGAACTGAGAGGTGGTCGATTTTTGTCATTTAAAGGTAATAAGTCAGTTATTTTTGAAGATATCGACTTAAAATTTGGTACACATATTCACCGCACACGTCTCAATCACATATATTCCGGTTTTGGGATAATTCTGATTTTTTCTTGAAAATTTTGTAAAAACAAAACAAAATGTATTTGGATTTCTCAAAATTTTGAATAAAAAAAAACTCAAAAATCCGAGATAGCAGTTGGATAGCCCGGTCGAAATTAATTTGATTTAAGACAATTTATTTTATAACAAACATCGTATCTTTGACAGCGTTTTTCGCAAACCATTATTTAACAACAAAAACCGAAGAACATGACGTCACTCTGACGTCATTCCCGGTTGACCTATCATAACCTCATATTTTTCCTTTTGCGAACATGTGCAGAATTGATGTGAGAGAAGGTACTGGAAGTTTGATGACGATACCAGTTATTGCAAAATAACGGGAGGGGGCAAAAAAAAAAACAGTAACTCGCGGGTTAAGTAATAGTCACCTTCATGAACTTTATCATTTCTTGTTTGCCAGACAATGATTCCGTTGGCCCTATAGTTTTTACCAAATGTTTAACAAGAGCTTAACAGAATGAAGGTCAAACGTAATTTCAAACAGACGGCTACAAATGAGACACCAACTAGTGTAGGTACGCACTATTCCGCAAATATAATGCATACCGACATAAGCACAACATGTAAATTGTAATTAAGGACTATTAATTTCGCTAAATTACACGAAGACGAAATCATTCAATAAACACTGCATTATTATTAGCAAATCCAGAAATAGGTATCATCTCACTTGAGTCATAGTGATATTGATTGAAGACTCTGATTCATTGTGGCCCTACGCAACTAACCTTTGATCGGGGCCACCAAATTAATGAGCAGCATTATCAACAAACTCACAAAACCATGTTCGCAGTTTTCCATTAAAAGCACAGACATGCATTATCGAACACTTACCGGCCGCGATGATCAAAGGTAAACACAAAATCACCAACGTCAGCATCACAGACCGAGCGCTCGACATCGCTGCCACCACTGCCGCCGACTGCGGCCCACGTTGACGTGCGTTCGACGCCCAACACATCCTCACAGCGATTGTCGCCACTGGCTGATCACCTCAGTCCTCTGCGATCCCGTGTCACTGCGCCTCCCTTCACGGCGGTGTCAGGTCACGTTCGGCGCCATGTCACGTGTCACGTGTCACTGTCACGGGTCGCGTTCGGCGCGCTCCGCACACGTCACCCGCCGTCGGCTCACTCGGCCCGTCTGCCCTCGGGCGATTCTGCTTGCCAGTCGGCACCCCGACCGAGCGGCCAGCTGTCCGGCGGCGGCGGCGGTCGGTGGGGGGGGGGGGGGGGGCAGCACGCGGGAAGGGAGGGGGGGGTGGAGGTCGGTTCGTCGTATTTGGTGATCGCGGGTTGATCACGTATAGGTGACTTGTGTCCAGGGGCGGCGCCACCAATTTTTGATAGGGGGACGGGTCCATTTTTGAAATCTTAGAAAATCGAGTTTTTATGCAAATATCAAATAAAAAACGTCAAAAGAACTGGAAAGGATTTTTGATATATATTAATATTTTGATATTGATTTATATTTTCATTTATACATAATTGCATGGTCTTCCAAGGATTTGTACTTATATTTATATTGTCTTGGAATGACGCACGCGGCGCCGGCATTCCAAGGCCGACAATGTAAACAAACCATCTCGTCGCCGGCTTGACCGTGCCTGGTGTAATGGCATGGCTGTTAGCCACTACCCAGGGCCGGCGCCACATATTTTCGGTTGGGGGGCAGCTTTTCCAGAAAAAGGGCCCTTAGCCAAAAGGGCCCACCCATCCTGCAATATAATGTAATATATATTTAATATAATTTCCGTCTTTCTCGTCCCCGCAAGGATTACCATTTATTTATGATCAAACTTGAATACTTTAAATAGAGCATCACAGCCTGTATTTTCAAGTGGCATTTTGGCGTCACACAGTTCAAGTTTTTACTCAATGTGACTTAGTTATCAACTATAACTTTTTTAATTTCTTGCGACATGTACGAAGTATGTTTACTATAGTTCACTAGTTACCAGAAGGAATTTACTAGTCATCACATTTTCTGTCGGTGCTATCATCTCAGACAGGCACGTAGCCAGGATTTCGTCCAGGGGGTGCCTCGAAGGACCCCTTCCCGAGCGTTGAAAGGGTCCCTTTCCAAGCGTTGAAAGGGCCAAACAAAACGGATGAAAAGGCACGTACTAGGATGGAAAATGCAGTATGACAGGAATGGTATGGGCCATACCAACTTTTAGGAGCTGGAGTTAGCAAACTGCCATATAAACTTTGGAACCAGCGACACCAATTTTGAATCAGCTATACCAACTTGGAATATTTTTAAGCTCAAGACCTGGATGGAACTCTTAAACAAATTGCGCCGCGGAGCGGGGTGAAAATTTTGAGTATAATGCCCTGGATATGATTTCTCATCAATGCGTCACATTGCGTAAGGTGTTGACCTCTAAAAATGCTATATTGTGCGTTTAGAAGTGCGGTAAAAAAAGTGCTAAAGTGAACTATTTTGCCCAATTATATAGGGAAGTAGCAACATACTACATAAATACGCCGAGAAGCGGGCCGTTTTTTTCTAACCCGACTTTGTAGTTCAATTGCGCCGCGGAGCTGCGCGAAATTTTTGTGTTTTATTCCCTGGACAACTGCATCCTTACTGTTGAAAGGCCCAGGGTCCCTTCAGATCGTCTAGGGCCCCTCCGACCTTTTCAACGCCCTTCCGACATGTTCGTGTTCAGGGACTCATCCGGGATCCGCGAAGCGAAAAGACATGATGTGGAGTGGGTGATATATATAAAATACAAAGAGGGCTTACTCTACAAGAAAAATTAAAATCGGAGCTTTCGGGTATATTGTAACACCCTGACGAAGGGTGTTACAATATACCCGAAAGCTCCGCTTTTAATATTTTGTATTGTGGAGTAAGTCCTCTTTGTATTTCATCTTCATCTGGGATCTCTACGTGCTTTTGGTCCTTCCGGTCTTACCAGGGACTCCTCTGACCTTCCAAGAAGCCCCTCTTGTGTGTCAAGGGGCCATTCGGCCTGTCCAGAGGTCCTTCCGACCTGGCCAGGGACTGCACTGGCTGATTTGTCACCCTGCCGACATGCTCAGGGGCCCCTCAGACTTGCCCAGGGGCCCCTCCAGTCTGGCTAGGAACTCATCTGGCATGTTCAATGGCCCTTCCGACCGGTCCAGGGACCCTTTCGGTCTAGCCAGGGGCCCCTCTGACTTGCCCAGGAGCCACTCCGATCTGCCCAGCGACTCGTCTGGTCTAATTGCGGTGGCTGCTTTGTCGACCTGACAACATGTTCAAGGGGCCCTCCGACCTGCCTTGGGGCCCCTCCGTGCTGGCTAGGGGCCAATTCAGCACGTTCAGGGGCCCTTCTTACCAGCCCAGAGGTCCTTTCGGTGTGGTCAGAGGCCCCTCCGATCTGCACAGGGCCCTTTGAACTTTCCAGGAGCCCTCTGTTCTCTCCAGGGGCCCTCCAGCCTTCCAAGGGGCCCTTCCGACCTGGCAAGGGACTGCGCTGGCTGCTTTGTCGCCTTGCGACATGCTCCGAGGGCCCTCCGACCTGCCCTGGGCCCCCCCCCCCCCCTGTGCTGACTAGGTACCCATTCGGCATGTTCAAGGGTCCTTCTGACCCACCTAGGAGCCTTTTCGGTCTGGTCAGGGGCCCCTCTGACCTGCACAGGGGCCCTTGTAACTTTCCAGGGGCCCTCTGGTCTGTTCAGGGACCCCCAACCTGCTCAGGGGCCCTTATCACCTGGCAAGGGACTGCGCTGACCGCTTTGTCGCCCTGCCGACATACTCAGGGGTTTCTCCACCTGCCCAGGGGCCCCTCTGTGCAGGCTAGGGGCCCATTCGACGTGTTCAGGGCGCCCTCTGACCAGCTCAGGGGCCCTTTCGGTCTGATCAGGGGCCCCTCTGACATGCACTGGGCTCTTTTGAACGTCCAAGGGGCCCTCTGGTCTTTCAGAGAGGGCCCTGGTGGCCCTAAAGGGCCTCTGAAGTGCTCTAAACTCTCTAAAGGCCACGCTTCGCGTGGTATAGAGTCCATGATACCGCGCTTCGCGCGGTCTCGTCGGCCCTTTTCGGCGCGCTGCGCGCACCGAAAAGGGCCCTCGCGCGCCGAAGAAAAAAAAACGCCCCCTCCTCCTGGCCTACAGGGGGAGGGGGCGTCTGCACCCGCCGCCCCCCTTGGCTACGTGCCTGCCAGGGGCCCCTCCAGTCTTGCTAGGAGCTCATCCGGCATGTTCAAGGGCCCTTCCGACCGGCCCAGGGACCCTTTTGGTCTCGCCAGGGGCTCCTCTGACTTGCCCAGGAGCCCCTCCGATCTGCCCAGCGACTCTTCTGGTCGGACTGCGCTGGCTGCTTTGTCGCCTTGCGACATGCTCCGAGGGCCCTCCGATATGCCCTGGGGCCCCTCCGAGCTGACTAGGGGCCCATTTGGCATGTTCAGGGGCTCTTCCCACCCACCTAGAGGCCCTTTCGGTCTGGTCAGGGGTCCTCTGACCTGTACAGGGGCCCGTTTAACTTCCCAGGGGCCCTCTGGTCTGTCCAGGAGCATTCCAGCCTGCTCAGGGGCCCTTATGACCTAGCAATGGACTGCGTTGGCTGCTTTGTCGCCCTGCCGACATGCTCAGGGGCCTCTGGACCTGCCCAGGGGCCCCTCTGTGCTATCTAGGGGTCCCATTCGACGTGTTCCCCCGCTCAGGGGCCCTTTCGGTCTAGACAGGGCCCCTTTGACATGTACAGTGCTCTTTTGAACGTCCAAGGGGCCCTCTGGTCTTTCAGAGAGGGCCCTGGTGGCCCTAAAGGGCCTCTGAAGTGCTCTAAACTCTCTAAAGACCACGCTTCGCGTGGTAAAGGGCCCATGATATCGCGCGGTCTCGTCGGCCTTTTTCGGCGTGCGCAGCGCGCCGAAAAGGGCCCTCCTGGCTTTCAGGGGGAGGGGGCGCACCCGCCGCCCCCTTGGCTATGTGCCTGATCTCAGATGACATCAAAACGTTCCGAAGGTGGAACGACGAGCACCGTTCAGGGACGCATATTCGCGCGCCATATCCCAATCAGGAGCCTCGCGCGTCTCCTGATGGACATTGCACTTGGCAGACTGCCACAGAGTTGAGCTTGCGCTGCTTCATCGCGTCCCGAGACAGTCTGAGAGAACATTCAGCTCATCCGCCCGCCAGGCTGGCCGAAAAGGGCCCAGCTGGCGGTTGGAGGGGCAGCTGCCCCTCCTGCCCCCCCCCCCCCCTCCTGTGGCGCCAGCCCTGCTACTACCTATCAAACTTAAGTGGTTTCCTGTTGTTTTTTATGATTGACGTTAAAATTTAGATTGTTTTATTCGCTAAGGTAATTGTTAAAGGAAATAGTTCACCTTCAACATTAGTTTTAAACTGAGATAGCAGTTTTGTAGCCCGTGTTGGGAAACCCCTATCTGCAAGTTTTCTTGACTGGAAAGACTCTCCAGCCGAATATATTTGAGTTTTTGGCAAAGGAATGCGGTGCTGGCGAAAGAATGTTGTACTGGTTCTAGCCCGGGCAGAGGCTATACCATCAGCCAATCAGCTTGCAGCTGGTGCTAGCAAGCGAACGCCGGCCGCCCGCCGCCGGTTGGCACATCTCCAATGCGAGTCTATCTTTACGCGACTACTTTCGAATATGATTGGCTGAACCATTTTTTACATTCGCGTGACGTCAGGACTCTGACTCAGAGAGTATGCATATAGTTTTGATAAACAATAAAAATTTACGGCCTTCTGTCCTTAATCGGCGCGATATAAGGCCATTTTTGACAATATAAAAAGAAATTGTATTAAAAAATATAATCAAATCGTGTTGGGTAAAAATTTCCCAAGGTGAACTATTTCCTTTAAAGGAAATAGTTCACCTTCAACATTAGTTTTAAACTGAGATAGCAGTTTGGTAGCCCGTGTTGGGAAACCCCTATCTGCAAGTTTTCCTCACTGAAAAGACTCTCCAGCCGAATATTTTTGAGTTTTTGGCGAAGGAATGCGGTGCTGGCGAAAGAATGTTGCACTGGTTCTAGCCCGGGCAGAGGCTATACCATCAGCCAATTAGCTTGCAGCTGGTGCTACCAAGCGAATCGCCGGCCGCCGGTTGGCACATCTCCAATGCGAGTCTATCTTTACGCGACTACTTTCGAATCTGATTGGCTGAACCATTTTTTACATTCGCGTGACGTCAGGACTCTGACTCAAAGAGTAGGCACAGTTTTGATAAACAATCAAATTTACGGCCTTCTGTCCTGAATCGGCGCGATATAAGGTCATTTTTGACAATATAAAAAGAAATTGTATTAAAAAATATAATCAAATCATGTTGGGTAAAAAAATTCCAAGGTGAACTATTTCCTTTAAGCGAATGCCTTCAGCGCCAGAGCAAGAGTCAATCACCGGTGACTGCAAGGGCGGATCAAGCCGGCCGTTTGTGGGGGGGGCAAACCGTTTTTTTTAGCGGACCTTACCTACCCCCAATTTCGAATTTCTCCCCGGATTTGGGCCACTTTATTTTGCAACCACACGATTTCGATTTTTTCCCCCATTTTTGGGGGGTTTTCGACCTTTTGGGATATCGAAAAAGGAAAGATGTCAGCTTGCAGTTTGTATTGTTCCGACATTGCCTTACACTGATAAAAACTATGTCAATTGTCAGCTGTACCCAGGGGTATCGCCGATAATTTTTGAGTGGGGGGTCGGCTGAAATGACGAGATAAAAAAATGTACCCCAATTTGTTATGCGTGTATTTAAGCCTTTGCAACATTTTTAATGTGGATTTGCATGTTATAATAGGTACTTGTTATTTAGCGCCGCGAAGCGGCGCGAATTTTTTTTTGCTCGAGTTTGCCTGATAAAACCCAGAAACATAGGCATTTTTAGCTTCTTAGCCTTGTAGAGGATAAGAAGCTAAAAATGTTATTCATTCAATTCAGCGTTACGACGAAACGAAGACGATGACGATGGCTGCGTTATGACGATGGCCACTGAAGTGACGCCGCGAAGCGGCGTGAACATTTTAATTTTAGGTCGTGGAAAACGCATTTTTAATATTGGAACCAGACCGTGAGTGCAGCTAAGCCTCAGGTAACCCCTTTTCCTGGTTGCACATCTCGGTATGATGCAAAATGTTGAAATGAAGGTAGTTTTTCACATACTCGGATAGTAAATCACGATGGCCGGTGGCAGTCTGCGCTCAATAGTACATATGATAATAATAACTGTAGTCTGTATACATACCTATGCACCGAACTGTAACAAACAACTGGTAACGGTACAAATGGTTTCAAAGTAGCAAGAGGCAGACCGACATTTCCGCGCATAAATGGTCCCTGTAGATCTGGAGGAGCCTGGGGGAGATGGCTTGGGGAGATAGTCCTGGCCTGGTCCCCACTATTAGCTCTTCGGGCCAACAAGTTGGGCACCGCTGAAACAGCTTCCGGTTGCCGAAGTCCGCGTCTTTGCGTTCGCGTCGCCTTTTTCGGAACTCGGCAGACAAGCTAAACATGTAGCCCGCTTTAAGGATAATATTTTATGAAGAGAGTTGGCCCTGGAGCCAGAAATTACCGCCAAGGAGAGCCTCTGCAAGACACTTAATGGAATTAATTTTCCAAATTTGTATATGCAATTGCGAAACTTGTGTCATACCGCGAAGCGGCGCGAAATTTTTCCGTTTTTGACTGTGGCTAGCTTTATTTTGACTGCTGCAATTTTGGGATGCCCAGTACCGTTCTAAAAACGCAAATATAGCATGCATTAGATTTCACGTCTTGGGGGAGGGGCAAAAAATAGTTTGGCCCCCCTTAAACAGGCTTGGGGGGGCCATGGCCCCGTTCGCCCCCCCCCCCCCCCCTGGATCCGCCCTTGGGTGACTGCAAGTGGAGAAGTTCACGTTCGCCATTGTGCGACACGAACGCAGAACGACTTGCCTTGCCATCAGTCCGAAGTACGGCGTTGGTCCGAAGTATGAAAACAAAAAGCTATGAAGATAAACTGCGGAAAACATTTGCTGAAGAAACAGCGTGGTGGCGTCGGGTAACAAGCTGTGTACATAGTGTGGAGATGTGCGTGTGTTTTATCTTTACTATGACTGCGACAGCAGTTTAACAGAGGATAGCAGATCGAAATAAAAATCATATTCGAGCGAGATGCTGAGCGTTTTTGTAATTTGAAAATAAATAGTCTTTGAAGATATCTTCCGTGTGTATCATGCTCTGACAAATATGTGTTGGTGACCGCAGCTTGTCGCGATTAGCACATACATTAAGATACCATTTTCTTGTGTGAGTTTTGTGGCAGACGCACACTATTCTCCGCAATATTTCGTTTCCAACATTATAATGGAATAATTGAGAGCTAGGTAGTTACGTTGTTTTCATTTGATGATTCTGCTACCATGGAAATGTAGGCTCATCAGGTTGATTTAGATTATTTATTAAATAAGCAGCCGACCTCCGGGTGCTGTGATGGCGTAACTGATAAAGCACTGGGACAGTCTGAGACGCGGGTTCGAGTCTCGTCCGCTCCGCTTTATGAGATATGCGGTTAAAGGGACACTCCCACCTTCCCAAAAGTTGTCAAATGTACGCCGCTTGTGGTGCAAAATATGAAATAATTGATGCCAAACACGATTATAACATTTGTTTCTCGCAAACAGTGCTCAATTTCATACAAAGTTAAGTTTTAATATTTGGGTTGATGACGTCATATTGGGCTCTAGAGAGCTATACAGAAATCCTTTACGCTGCCAAAGTATGGCACAATTATTTTGAGACAATTCTGGCGCTTTGAATACAAAACAAACTCATTACCAAACCATTTAAAACACGCAAATATATCCAAGTCTAACCTTAAAACAAGTCGACTATCATCACCATTTGGTAAAGAGAGGCGACGTCATCGGCTTTAGACCCCTATTCAAATACACGTGGGGTTTATTCGTTACAATTGTCAAGACCAAGCTCGAATTTCTTTTTTATTAGACCTGTGTGGTTGTTTTAACTGCTACCCTACTTAATTGCAATGCAAATCCAACAACATGGCTATCTCAACTCAAAACTAATGTTAAGGTGGGAGTGTCCCTTTAAAGGGACACTCCCACTTTAACATTAGATTTGAGTTGAGATAGCCATGTTGTTGGATTTACATTGGAATTAAGTAGGGTAGCAGTTAAAACAACCACATAGGTTTAATCAAAAATAAATTCGAGCTTGATCTTGACAATTGTAACGAATAAACCCCACGTGTATTTGAATAGGGGTCTAAAGCCGATGACGTCACCTCTCTTTACCAAATGGTGACGATAGTTGACTTGTTTTAAGGTTAGACTTGGAGATATTTGCGTGTTTCAAATGGTTTGATAATTGTTTTTTTTATATTCAAAGCGCCAGAATTGTCTCGAAATAATTGTGCCATACTTTGGCAGCGTAAAGGATTTCTGTATAGCTCTCTAGAGCCCAATATGACGTCACAAACCCAAATATTAAAGCTTAACTTTTTATGAAATTGAGCACTGTTTGCGAGAAACAAATGTCATAATCGTGTTCGGCAGCAATTACTTCATATTTTGCACCACAAGCGGCGTACATTTTACAACTTTTGGGAAGGTGGGAGTGTCCCTTTAAATACATACACAGCGAAAGACCTTCCGAAGCTTTTATTACGACCAACATACGAAATACCGTCCTTTCTATATCTACCGTCCTTTCTATGCAATTTCTAAGTAAGTATATCTCACCTAAATAGTTATCCGCAGACAAATCTGCATCACCGTTTGAACGTGGTTGAAAACGCGTTTTCTACAAATAGGCCCAACATGGCCTTCACCAGCTTCAACTTCACCTTCCATTCTCCAGAACAACGATGCTCAAAACAGATGCCAGCAAAAACACCAACAGGAACAGTTGAAAATGCAAAAAACGAACGACACAACAATTAATAATAAAACAATAAATATGCCACTAAAATTCGCTGACCAATCTATCCGCTGATGATTCAATAGCAATATAACCCGCACTGACCTTGGCGCTGAGGATCCAAAGTATGCCACTAAAACTGGCATACTTTGAATGTAAGCAAACTCGGCAATCAGCTGGCTAAAGAAGTAGATCGGTCGGTCGAAATGGAATATACTCCAAAAATGCCGTACTTTGGCTGTCATACTTTGGATGGCATAAGTATTCCAGTACGGCATTTGGTGAAACAGAATATGGCATAGTATGACAAAAGTGAATATGTACGGCACCGAAAAAGAATATATTCACTTGGTGAAACAGGGCCCTGGAGGGCCTCTGATAATTACACGCTCTGGAGGGGGGTCCCCCCTCCAACAAGCGGAAAACGGTGTTAGATAGCTCGAGACAAGCTCTATCGAAAGTATATCGGTCTTTTTAGCTCAGGTCAAAATTGAGGTTACCAGAGGTCATCAAAGGTCAGATTTTCCAGTTTTAGGACTTCGCTTCGAACACCCCCAAATATCTCGGTAACTATGATAGCTAGGAACAAACGAGAACAAAAGCAATCGAGAGCTCTTGAAAAATGCAATCGCAGTTGGTGTCCTAAGATTTGAGGTCAGGTCAATAGTGTAGGCTCCAGAGGTCATCAAATGTCAAAAAGGTTATTCTTTGGCAAAACTATTTTTCGCGAATAACTTTTTACCTAATAAAGATAATAAAGCTCCGTGACGTTTGACGCCATCGTGTTTGCTCGTCAGGGCACTTCGAATCATATTCATGTTGACCAGGTTAGGTCAACTGAGAAATTTGACCTACGGTCAAGATCAAGTGGTGACCCAAGTAAGTCATGTTACATATTGAGAGACGTGTATCGACGAACAAACACATTGGTACCGTTTTCACTTCTCTATCTTCATTATGTCGATAGTTATTGACAAAACAGTGTTGGCGGTCACGAAATTGACCTGACCTTAGGTCACCCAGATCAGAAATCCGAGATCAACAAATTGTAGGTATCTATGACCTTGTGAAATCCTGCAAGTTTGAAACCGTTCGGTCTAAAACTGTGGTTGCGGTACTACCGCAAACGTTTTTGAGGTGGGGTCATCACGGGACCTTGTCTGGTGACCTGACCTGAGATAACCCGAGGTCAATAATTGTACATAATGTGGGTAGTTAATTTCCGAACAGGTATGCAAAAAACCGCGGCACTGCGCGCCGCCGTTTTTGCGCTATCCTCTAAAAACCTTAGGGTGGGCGAATTTTGCCCTCCCCTCCAGGGTGCGTGTTAAACAAAAACGAGAACTAAGTATGGATGATACCCAAACCAAATTTCAAATCAATATCTTGATTTTTGACCGATTTATAGCTCCCTAAGTATAAGTAACTCATGACGTCATTTTGTTAAGTTACAATGTTTTCTTTGATTGACCAGATACAGAAAAATAAATGTCACCGCTGTATTTCTGAGACCAATCTGGTTTGCCTGGACCAATCTGGTATGCCATTTTTATTTATATTAATCAATTTCAAATGTTTACCTTATCTGACCTGATCTTGACCCGAGGGCCATTATATGGGATCAGGTTGTGAAAATGGCTGCCACTATATAATTAGACGTGTAAAATAACCCATAAACCATGTGTCGCATGGCTTTCGTAGACCCAGGGTACTAGGATTGCTTTGGAGCTGGAGTGCGGAGTGGAAAATTCTGGCTAAAATAAACATAAAGAGCGGAAAATTCAACCAAATAACATATGTACTCGGTTTGATTAATATCCAATTACCTGCTCACCAGAATTAGTTATTAGGTACCTATGCGAATTATTACCTGTCTTTCCCTACACAGGCCCCCATTATTACATCCATTAATCAGTGAGGGTTCCAATTATCCAATACATTTTAAAATAAGGAGTTGAAAATCCCAGTAAAACTCGGGAAAGAGAGCGGAAAAACAGTATCCATAGGGTGTCGTTTCCCACCCAAATTTACCAATGCTAGGACACTGCGTAGACCTATTGCCAATAATGACCTTTTGTGACCTGAGGCTTTTTGCATAAAACTTACGAAACTGAAAAAATACGATTCCTCTTAGAATCGTAACTATTCCAAGACATCGTGTTTCACCAAGATTCTGAAAATAACAAGAACAGTAATGAATTTACGCCGGTGCGTGAAGCTGTTCCATGGGAGTCCTCTTTCATAAAAAAGTAAGATTTAAGAAAAAGTAGTCCAGTTATCACGCCGCATCTGCGAATTTTTTTTTAAATTCTTAACTAACAGGGAAAAATCTACGAAGGGTATAGTTGCTTTGATTTTGAGGGTGACATTTGGTTAGCATCGGTTTTCTATAGTATTGCTGATAAGGAACTCGGATAAATGGAGTTTGTCGAGGACGAAGAGGTTCTCCAACTGGAAAGCCGTCGCCAAAGACGCCCAAGGACGTTTCGCCCCATAATAAAAAATAATTAAACATGGAGTGTCCTGTGTCGGGATCATTCAGGTAAATATAATGTCCGTGAAGTTAGCGACTAATTCAGTGATGGATTCGGCACAGATTCAGATTTTCCCCAAACGTTAAAATAAGGTCACATGTCAGGTTACAGTCAGATCAAAGGTCAAAATTAAGGTATTTGGGTTTTTGGGCCATACTTTCCAATAAAGCCTTAAAGAGTGCGACTATTGTCGGTCAAGCACACTATATACACTACACACCATCCACATGTTAGATTGAAAACGCATAATTTTCAGCATGACAAAATACTCCATGGTCTCAGGATCGTCATATTTGTAGGTATGTAATGTCACCAAATTTGATTGATCTTCAACATGGAAAACATTGGCGACACATGAAGGAAACATATACACGTAATATACAAGAGTACATTTTTTCCAGCGAAAGGTTGCTGGGATAGGGAGTACTGTACCCCGCTATCTGAAGATAGTGGGGGACGCGTCCCCTGCGTCCCCCCCCCCCCCCCCTCCCCCCGGTGGCGCCGCCCCTGCTTGTGTCTGCTGCTGCTGCTGCTGCTGCTGCTCCGTCCGCACACCATTGAAGCTCGGTGGTGACTGTATTTATCTCTCTCACCCGAGCTCAGTCGTCACAGTGGTGAGCGCGGTCCCAGCCCGCGGCGGTGGGAGGTCACCGTCGGGCCACACACGTACGGCGGGACGGCATAACGGCCAGGGGTCCGCTCGATGTCGGCCCACCGCACCGTGTGGCCGAATGCTGATCTAGCCTGAATTTAAGAAAAAAAACGTGATTTCTGAATGTGTGCTTGTGATGACTTTCAGTAGATAGTAAATTGTCCACGTCCCCGTACCACGCCCCCGAATCACGTTCCCATATCCCGTAACCGTATCCCGTATCCTGTTTCCCGTATCCTATATCCCGTCTCATGTATCCCGTATCCCGTTTCCTGTATCCCGTTCCCGTATCCCGTATCCGTTCACATATCCCGTTCCCGTATCCCGTATCCCATATACCGTATCCCGTATCTAGTATCCCGTATCCCGTATCCCGTATCCGGTATCCCGTATCCCGTATCCGTTACCGTATCCCGTTTCCGTTACCGTATCCCGTATCCCATATCCCGTATCCCGTATCCCGTATCCCGTATCCCATTACAGACATTGTTCTTCATCCCGGTTTGGGACCCGGTTGGATGTATCACTGTAATTTCCCAATCACTGGTGTCCCATTTCCATAATAATTTCATCTCCCACAAAAAAAAAAGGATTTTCTGACCATCAGATGCGTGCTGCATGTGCCCTACTAACGTACCTTTTCAGCATTCAACACCGGAACTTCTCACTTGAAACGTTCAGAATTCCCAATAGACGATCTAAGTTGAGAGTAAGCGAAAGCCAGGGATCCTCGCTCCGTCACGAGCGTCACAAATGATACTCATCTCGGCCCACGGGTCGCACGGGTCGGGTTTGGCATGGAACTTTCACTGTCACAGCTGACCGTTTCGGCGCTGTGATTCAGCAAATAGTATTGTCATACACACGAATAAACGCACGGAAATATTATCTTGTATATAATTGAAGATTATCTCCCGTAGCTCAAGTGGTATGCGCTCCCGCCCGACTCCTTCCCGTTGATAGGGGCTCGCATCATTCCTCGTGCTACTTGCCCTTCAAAGAAATCGGTCACTTCTATAATGGGGTTTTAAATTGAGATAGAAGTTTGAAGTTAGGCCATGTCGAGATATCGCTTACGGCATACTTCGTTTGGTTGTAAGGACTCTCCTGCCGAATATATTTGATGTTTCCTCCTGAAATTTAGTGCGTTGTCGAAACTTTTGACTCTTTATCGAAAAACTTCATATGGTAGCAGACCTGTTAAAGGCAGTGTTACCGGACCAGCGAGCGAATCCTTCGCCATTGACAATATTATGCTAGTTATGTAAGCAATTGTAGGATAATCATAACAATAATAAGTGCTAACCTAACTCTCATAGTGCCGAAGAAGATGATTTAAGTTTAAAAAAACAACAACAAGATAAGAAGTAAGAAGCGTTCGGCTTGCGCCTTCATCGGCCATGGCTGATGAAGGCGCAAGCCGAAAGCTTCTTGGCTTGTTCTTCTTTACTAAATCATCTTTTTCGGCACTATGAGAGTCAGGTTAACACTTGTTAGTATCATTCGGTATGTCTCTTATAATAGTGCTAAAAACCATTCAAGATAATAATTACATTTGTTCTTACTTCTTTTATAAATAGGTACTTATTTTTACATAAGATCCGAGCCTTTTACATCTTCTTTCGAAACGCACAACGCCATAACAACATGCGCCACTTATGAAATCCGCTCCACTTCTCGCAATCTATACCGAATATGCGAGTCTATGTTTTCGAAATATATTGCTTTTGAAAATAAAAAAATGAGGTATATCTTGATAATTTAGCCAAACTAATGCTATATTCAACATTTTCAGGTACGAATACCCGTTATTAGCACATTGACAGCGATTTGTCAAAGTGACTGGTTTCCTTTCAGTGGGATGACCATTGACCATTGACCATTGCGGACCATTGCGGACCATTGACCAGCACTGCGGCTGGTGGTAGCGGTCGCAGTCAGATAAGGTCACTGGGTGGGGAGGGTCATTCTGAGGCTTTGTAACCAGGGGCCGATCTACGGTTGGGCAAAATGGGAAAATGAAATATCTAATCGTTATTCCCCCCCCCCCCCCCCCCGCCCCCGCTCAACAACCTCAACAACTTTTTGGTGTCGGGGACGGCGCCCTCGTGAGGTATTGCGCCCTCTGAACAAAATGTTTTGCCCCCCCCCCGCCCCCCAGACCACCCAGTGGAGCGAGAGAAAAATCCCCCATGTCGACGGTAAGAAAACACATTGAACATCACAAGCTGAATCAAGGAAAGAAAACTTTCGATATTTTAGTAACAATCTGTCGCAACAGACGAAGTTGAACCATTTGAGCACACATTTAGAACATGCCAATTGTATTTTACAATTGTAGATAAGAAATAGTTATGTTGTGACGTCATTACATGAAACAAACCAGTTCTCGTAACGCCCACTACTAGTACACAATAACGTGACTTCGGAGGGCGATATGGGTTTTAAACGGTCCGCCACCACGGGCGGGGTTTCCTATTGAAACGCTGGGGCCACTGCCAACGTTGTATTTTACCCCCCCCCCCCCACACTTTGTTTTGCCCCACCAACTTTTGGTAGATTTGAAGGTTTGCTGGCGCTAAAGTTGTGATGTTTTACCTCAACCAAGCAAAACGACCGACCAATTTGACATTCTACCCCACCGATGTTTTTGGAAAAGATCCACCCATGGCCGACAACATTATAAAAAGTCCGACATGATGTTGAGCGGCCCAAGCGAAGCAAGGGACGATAAATATCATGAAGGGCGTCTGATAACGGTGAAGAGCCTTCAAACCCCACTCGACTCGATAAATGTCACACTATTTGTATCATTGTCAATTGTCTTTATCACATGTTTTCATAAGCTGTTTTGGTTGAATATTTATCATTCAACGCCGTAAAAATTAATTCCGTTTTTGATGTCGCAAAAATCATGGAACAACATTCTTATTGAGATCAAGCCTTGAGTCGAGCGGATGGCATTATGACCCCTAAAGAGACCCATGTGAACATTTCATAAAATATTGTCAAAATTAATTGAGTAGTTATATTCAAATACAATTATAAATCGCGCAGGGAAAGCTATATGAGAAAGCGAGTTTTTCATATCGAGCCCTGGTAAGTAGCCTCAGACAATTCACAATTGGGTAATTTCGAAGGCTGCTCAATATCCCATCTCTGGTAGAAGCGATAGTTCGATAATTGTGATGAAAGGATGTGGCGTTGAAGCGAGCGATAAAGCGATGTTCTTTGCCCATTTTGTGTCATTCCAGGGACAAAACGTACCACCATCCGGGGCAAAATAGACACAATGACGGTGGACTAATTTCGTGTGTTTTCGATCATTCTTCATATTTTTCTGTCGATAAAGAACTCCACCTAGTGGTCTAGCGGTACCTAGTGGTCAGTTTTAACTCAAACATCCTCACTTTATCCAGTTTGAAGTTCGGGTGAAACGGACCACATTTGTGCCCGAATTTCCCCGAGTGCCTATCATTTTCCCAAGCCATTCACCCTCACAGGCACATTTGCAGAATAATTTATTGTCCAGGAAAAATTGCTATTGCAGAATAATTTATTGTCCAGGAAAAATTGCTAGGCCTGGAATTCTGAAAATGCCCACTAAAAGCTTAAATGCCTACCAAAATGCAAGAAGTTGACATATAACTTTCACATCGTGTCTTTGGAATATGTATAGGTATTGTCTCTGAAAACCGGTAAACATGATAATAATCATCGGTGCACGCTTTTCTCACCTCCTATTTCAAGATAACTTTCCACAAAGAGTCCTCTTTGTGGAAAGTTATCTTGAAATAGGAGGTGAGAAAAGCGTGCACCGATTATTATTATTATCATGTTTACCGGTTTTCAGAGACAATACCTATACATATTTCAAGGACACGATGAAACTTACATGTCAACTTCTTGCATTTTGGTAGTAGGCATTTAAGCTTTCAGTGGGCATTTTCCGAATTCCAGGCTTAGCAATTTTTCCTGGACAATAAATTGTTCTGCAATAACAATTTTTCCTGGACAATAAATTGTTCTGCAAAAGTGCCTGTGAGGGTGAATGGCTTCGGAAAATGATAGGCACTCGGGGAAATTCGGGCACAAATGTGGTCCGTTTCACCCGAACTTCAAACCGGATAAAGTGAGGATGTTTGAGTTAAAACTGACCACTAGGTACCACTAGACCACTAGGTGGAGTTCTTTCTCGACAGAAAAATATGAAGAATGATCGAAAACACACTTGACAGCAATGTATGCCACTAACGTGCACTGGATGAGAGGGAAGGGGGAGGACTTTTGTGCCCCCCCCCCCCCCTGAGATCTCCGATTTTTTTTAGAGATATAACGATCAAACTTACAGTGTAGGTAGATGATACAAATATCTATATTTGCTGAAAGTTTGGTGACCTTAGGTCAATATCTTCAAAATCAAACGAGGTCACGAAGGTCAAATCTGACCAAATGTCCCCCATTTTGGTAATTCGACCTATGTAACGTCACAGGTCACCAGCAGGGTGTCCAAAGTTGTGTTCGGGAGATGAACATTGACATTGGCTACTGAATGTCGTTTGAATCATCCCGATCCGACTGTTGGTTCCGAAGATATCGCTTCGCCGACCTCGATTTTGGCCGCCATCTTAACTTCAAATCCATATAACTAAAAAATATACCAACCGATTGTCTTTTTTTGTCAAACGATCCGCTATTATTTTGGCTTAAATGTCGCACAAAAACTACCGCCCTGATCCGCTTTGTTTTCGAGCTATTCACGAACAACATGTGGGCGCACCAAAGTCCCCCCCCCCCCCCCCCCCCCTCCACTGCGCGTGTTAACTTGTCCGCCCCTGTAGCTCAGACGGGAGGGGACTGGGCTTCAGACCTCACTCAGTGTGGCAGACAAGGTTCAAGTCACTTCGACGCTCGCTATTTGCCCCTGATTCGGATGGCCTGCGGCCGGCGGCGGCAGTCGCGTTCAGGGTCAGGTGACACCAGAGGGCGGGGCGGACATTGTCCAGGTATGTTCGGGTATGTAAAACTTTCGCTTCTAAATTCGATCAGTTACCAGGAATTGCGAGGTCTGATGGTGGGGTCAGAGCCTGTGCAACAAGCTCTGCTTAGCGCGGAACCTGACCTCGGAAATCCGTCGACTCAAAAGATTCTGACTGAACTTATATGCGTAATTTCAAACTGAGACAAGATCAGAGAACTTCATTTATGGTACTTCAAATTCAGTGACGTACTATTTACGAGTTTGATGGAAACTAAGTTAATTTGAAACATGTAAACATTTATGCAAACTTATGCAAACTCAAAGAACGTCAAAAATACCACACCGCTTTTGCTGCAAAAAAAGTTTCTTTGAAGTTTCAAAACATTTGTGACAAACAGTATATGCGTCTCGACTGAGGAGCAATATTTGCCCTCAGTCAAAAACTTTCGGCTATGACGCCAGCCAACGGCGAGTTAAATAAATACTATGTATGGCGCCTTAAAGGGAATAGTTCACCTTTAACATGGAGTTTTGGACTGAGATAGCAGATTTGTAGAGCAGATTTCAAAATGGGTTGTGGTGAAATAATTGCCTCCCTACGTTAAGTAATTTCGACACAGGACTAGTGGGACCGGTTTCATATCCGCTGTTCCGGGCCACGATCGGGACATCTGGCTCGCCGCTCGCCGCCGGAGGCAGGTACACTCTCTGGCACGTAGTCTCTGGTCACGACGCCTCGTTAATATCCGCTCAGCCACCCGGGCGGCGTGGCGGCCCCTTGTCAGAGACTGTACTTGGCGTCAGGCGGAGCGGGGCGGAGCCAGAACGCCAGCTGCTATCGTACGATTTCTCGTGAAATAGAAAGAGAAACATACTTATTTCTCCACATATGTCCATCAGTTGTCCAAACCAAAGTCATATTCGTAGTTTTGAGCTCAAGATGCACCTAATGGTTGAACTTCAAGACAACTTTCAAGGTGACCTATTCCCTTTAAAAGGAATAGGTCACCTTGAAAGTTGTCTTGAAATTCAACCATACAGTGCATCTTGAGCTCAAAACTACGAATATGACTTTGGTTTAGACAACTGATGGATATATGTGGAAAAAGAAGTAAGTTTCTCTTTGCATTTCACGATAAATCGTACGATAGCAGCTGGCGTTCTGGCTCCGCCCCGCTCCGCCTGACGCCCAAGTACAGTCTCTGACAAGGGGCTGCCGCGCCGCCCGGGCGGCTGAGCGGATATTAACGAAAGGTCGTGATCAGAGATTACGTGCCAGAGTGTATCTGCTTACTATATATATATATATGTATATAT
>JAXIVJ010007012.1:0-7500 GCA_036785665.1 Chirona hameri
CAGCAACATCATCAGCAACATCATCAGCAACATCATCAGCAACATCATCAGCAACATCATCATCAACATCATCATCAACATCATCATCAACATCATCATCAACATCATCAGCAACATCATCAGCAACATCATCAGCAACATCATCAGCAACATCATCAACAACATCATCATCAGCAACATCATCATCAGCAACATCATCATCAGCAACATCATCATCATCATCATCATCATCATCATCATCATCATCATCATCATCATCATCATCATCATCATCATCATCATCATCATCATCATCATCATGATCATCATCATCATCATCATCATCATCATCATCATCATCATCATCATCATCATCATCATCATCATCATTATCATCATCATGCCCGGAGGCGGTGTTGTACCGCCTCCGGGCATACCACACCGCCTCCGGGCATACAACACCGCCTCCGGGCATACTACACCGCCTCCGGGCATACCACACCGCCTCCGGGCATACAACACCGCCTCCGGGCATACTACACCGCCTCCGGGCATACCACACCGCCTCCGGGCATACAACACCGCCTCCGGGCATACTGCACCGCCTCCGGGCATACCACACCGCCTCCGGGCATACAACACCGCCTCCGGGCATACTACACCGCCTCCGGGCATACCAGACCGCCTCAGGGCATACAACACCGCTTCCGGGCATACAACACCGCCTCCGGGCATACCACACCGCCTCCGGGCATACAACACCGCCTCCGGGCATACAACACCGCCTCCGGGCATACCACACCGCCTCCGGGCATACAACACCGCCTCCGGGCATACAACACCGCCTCCGGGCATACCACACCGTCTCACGTCATCATCAGCAACATCATCAGCAACATCATCAGCAACATCACCAGCAACATCATCAGCAACATCATCAGCAACATCATCAGCAACATCATCAGCAACATCATCAGCAACATCATCAGCAACATCATCATCAACATCATCATCAACATCATCATCAACATCATCATCAACATCATCAGGAACATCATCAGCAACATCATCAGCAACATCATCAGCAACATCATCAACAACATCATCATCAGCAACATCATCATCAGCAACATCATCATCAGCAACATCATCATCATCATCATCATCATCATCATCATCATCATCATCATCATCATCATCATCATCATCATCATCATCATCATCATCATCATCATCATCATCATCATCATCATCATCATCATCATCATCATCATCATCATCATCATCATCATCATCATCATCATCATCATCATCATCATCATCATCATCATCATCATC
This sequence comes from Chirona hameri, assembly GCA_036785665.1. NCBI lineage: Eukaryota > Metazoa > Arthropoda > Thecostraca > Balanomorpha > Balanidae > Chirona > Chirona hameri. The sequence continues at coordinate 1,318 of JAXIVJ010007012.1, forward strand.
ATCATCATCATCATTATCATCATCATGCCCGGAAGCGGTGTTGTACCGCCTCCGGGCATACCACACCGCCTCCGGGCATACAACACCGCCTCCGGGCATACTACACCGCCTCCGGGCATACCACACCGCCTCCGGGCATACAACACCGCCTCCGGGCATACTACACCGCCTCCGGGCATACTACACCGCCTCCGGGCATACAACACCGCCTCCGGGCATACAACACCGCCTCCGGGCATACCACACCGCCTCCGGGCATGCAACACCGCCTCCGGGCATACCACACCGCCTCCGGGCATACAACACCGCCTCCGGGCATACAACACCGCCTCCGGGCATACCACACCGTCTCACGTCATCATCAGCAACATCATCAGCAACATCATCAGCAACATCACCAGCAACATCATCAGCAACATCATCAGCAACATCATCAGCAACATCATCAGCAACATCATCAGCAACATCATCATCAACATCATCATCAACATCATCATCAACATCATCATCAACATCATCATCAACATCATCAGCAACATCATCAGCAACATCATCAGCAACATCATCAGCAACATCATCAGCAACATCATCATCAGCAACATCATCATCAGCAACATCATCATCAGCAACATCATCATCATCATCATCATCATCATCATCATCATCATCATCATCATCATCATCATCATCATCATCATCATCATCATCATCATCATCATCATCATCATCATCATCATCATCATCATCATCATCATCATCATCATCATCATCATCATCATCATCATCATCATCATCATCATCATCATCATCATCATCATCATCATCATCATCATCATCATCATCATCATTATCATCATCATGCCCGGAGGCGGTGTTGTACCGCCTCCGGGCATACCACACCGCCTCCGGGCATACAACACCGCCTCCGGGCATACTACACCGCCTCCGGGCATACCACACCGCCTCCGGGCATACAACACCGCCTCCGGGCATACTACACCGCCTCCGGGCATACTACACCGCCTCCGGGCATACAACACCGCCTCCGGGCATACAACACCGCCTCCGGGCATACCACACCGCCTCCGGGCATGCAACACCGCCTCCGGGCATACAACACCGCAAACGGGCATACCACACCGTCTCACGTCATCATCAGCAACATCATCAGCAACATCATCAGCAACATCATCAGCAACATCACCAGCAACATCATCAGCAACATCATCAGCAACATCATCAGCAACATCATCATCAACATCATCATCAACATCATCATTAACATCATCATCAACATCAACATCATCATCAACATCATCATCAACATCATCATCAACATCATCATCAACATCATCATCAACATCATCATCAACATCATCATCAACATCATCATCAACATCATCATCAACTTCATCATCAACATCATCAGCAACATCATCAGCAACATCATCAGCAACATCATCAGCAACATCATCAACAACATCATCATCAGCAACATCATCATCAGCAACATCATCATCAGCAACATCATCATCATCATCATCATCATCATCATCATCATCATCATCATCATCATCATCATCATCATCATATCATCATCATCATCATCATCATCATCATCATCATCATCATCATCATCATCATCATCATCATCATCATCATCATCATCATCATCATCATCATCATCATCATCATCATCATCATCATCATCATCATCATCATCATCATCATCATCATCATCATCATCATCATCATCATCATCATCATCATCATCATCATCATCATCATCATCATCATCATCATTATCATCATCATGCCCGGAGGCGGTGTTGTACCGCCTCCGGGCATACCACACCGCCTCCGGGCATACAACACCGCCTCCGGGCATACTACACCGCCTCCGGGCATACCACACCGCCTCCGGGCATACAACACCGCCTCCGGGCATACTACACCGCCTCCGGGCATACCACACCGCCTCCGGGCATACAACACCGCCTCCGGGCATACTGCACCGCCTCCGGGCATACCACACCGCCTCCGGGCATACAACACCGTCTCCGGGCATACTACACCGCCTCCGGGCATACCAGACCGCCTCAGGGCATACAACACCGCCTCCGGGCATACAACACCGCCTCCGGGCATACCACACCGCCTCCGGGCATACAACACCGCCTCCGGGCATACAACACCGCCTCCGGGCATACCACACCGCCTCCGGGCATACAACACCGCCTCCGGGCATACAACACCGCCTCCGGGCATACCACACCGTCTCACGTCATCATCAGCAACATCATCAGCAACATCATCAGCAACATCACCAGCAACATCATCAGCAACATCATCAGCAACATCATCAGCAACATCATCAGCAACATCATCAGCAACATCATCATCAACATCATCATCAACATCATCATCAACATCATCATCAACATCATCAGCAACATCATCAGCAACATCATCAGCAACATCATCAGCAACATCATCAACAACATCATCATCAGCAACATCATCATCAGCAACATCATCATCAGCAACATCATCATCATCATCATCATCATCATCATCATCATCATCATCATCATCATCATCATCATCATCATCATCATCATCATGATCATCATCATCATCATCATCATCATCATCATCATCATCATCATCATCATCATCATCATCATCATCATCATCATCATCATCATCATCATCATCATCATCATCATCATCATCATCATCATCATCATCATCATCATCATCATCATCATCATCATCATCATCATCATCATCATCATCATCATCATCATCATTATCATCATCATGCCCGGAGGCGGTGTTGTACCGCCTCCGGGCATACCACACCGCCTCCGGGCATACAACACCGCCTCCGGGCATACTACACCGCCTCCGGGCATACCACACCGCCTCCGGGCATACAACACCGCCTCCGGGCATACTACACCGCCTCCGGGCATACTACACCGCCTCCGGGCATACAACACCGCCTCCGGGCATACAACACCGCCTCCGGGCATACCACACCGCCTCCGGGCATGCAACACCGCCTCCGGGCATACAACACCGCAAACGGGCATACCACACCGTCTCACGTCATCATCAGCAACATCATCAGCAACATCATCAGCAACATCATCAGCAACATCACCAGCAACATCATCAGCAACATCATCAGCAACATCATCAGCAACATCATCATCAACATCATCATCAACATCATCATTAACATCATCATCAACATCAACATCATCATCAACATCATCATCAACATCATCATCAACATCATCATCAACATCATCATCAACATCATCATCAACATCATCATCAACATTATCATCAACATCATCAGCAACATCATCAGCAACATCATCAGCAACATCATCAGCAACATCATCAACAACATCATCATCAGCAACATCATCATCAGCAACATCATCATCAGCAACATCATCATCATCATCATCATCATCATCATCATCATCATCATCATCATCATCATCATCATCATCATCATCATCATCATCATCATCATCATCATCATCATCATCATCATCATCATCATCATCATCATCATCATCATCATCATCATCATCATCATCATCATCATCATCATCATCATCATCATCATCATCATCATCATCATCATCATCATCATCATCATCATTATCATCATCATGCCCGGAGGCGGTGTTGTACCGCCTCCGGGCATACCACACCGCCTCCGGGCATACAACACCGCCTCCGGGCATACTACACCGCCTCCGGGCATACCACACCGCCTCCGGGCATACAACACCGCCTCCGGGCATACTACACCGCCTCCGGGCATACCACACCGCCTCCGGGCATACAACACCGCCTCCGGGCATACTGCACCGCCTCCGGGCATACCACACCGCCTCCGGGCATACAACACCGCCTCCGGGCATACTACACCGCCTCCGGGCATACCAGACCGCCTCAGGGCATACAACACCGCTTCCGGGCATACAACACCGCCTCCGGGCATACCACACCGCCTCCGGGCATACAACACCGCCTCCGGGCATACAACACCGCCTCCGGGCATACCACACCGCCTCCGGGCATACAACACCGCCCCCGGGCATACAACACCGCCTCCGGGCATACCACACCGTCTCACGTCATCATCAGCAACATCATCAGCAACATCATCAGCAACATCACCAGCAACATCATCAGCAACATCATCAGCAACATCATCAGCAACATCATCAGCAACATCATCAGCAACATCATCAGCAACATCATCATCAACATCATCATCAACATCATCATCAACATCATCATCAACATCATCAGGAACATCATCAGCAACATCATCAGCAACATCATCAGCAACATCATCAACAACATCATCATCAGCAACATCATCATCAGCAACATCATCATCAGCAACATCATCATCATCATCATCATCATCATCATCATCATCATCATCATCATCATCATCATCATCATCATCATCATCATCATCATCATCATCATCATCATCATCATCATCATCATCATCATCATCATCATCATCATCATCATCATCATCATCATCATCATCATCATCATCATCATCATCATCATCATCATCATCATCATCATCATCATCATCATCATCATCATCATCATCATTATCATCATCATGCCCGGAGGCGGTGTTGTACCGCCTCCGGGCATACCACACCGCCTCCGGGCATACAACACCGCCTCCGGGCATACTACACCGCCTCCGGGCATACCACACCGCCTCCGGGCATACAACACCGCCTCCGGGCATACTACACCGCCTCCGGGCATACTACACCGCCTCCGGGCATACAACACCGCCTCCGGGCATACAACACCGCCTCCGGGCATACCACACCGCCTCCGGGCATGCAACACCGCCTCCGGGCATACAACACCGCAAACGGGCATACCACACCGTCTCACGTCATCATCAGCAACATCATCAGCAACATCATCAGCAACATCATCAGCAACATCACCAGCAACATCATCAGCAACATCATCAGCAACATCATCAGCAACATCATCATCAACATCATCATCAACATCATCATTAACATCATCATCAACATCAACATCATCATCAACATCATCATCAACATCATCATCAACATCATCATCAACATCATCATCAACATCATCATCAACATCATCATCAACATCATCATCAACATCATCATCAACATCATCAGCAACATCATCAGCAACATCATCAGCAACATCATCAGCAACATCATCAACAACATCATCATCAGCAACATCATCATCAGCAACATCATCATCAGCAACATCATCATCATCATCATCATCATCATCATCATCATCATCATCATCATCATCATCATCATCATCATCATCATCATCATCATCATCATCATCATCATCATCATCATCATCATCATCATCATCATCATCATCATCATCATCATCATCATCATCATCATCATCATCATCATCATCATTATCATCATCATGCCCGGAGGCGGTGTTGTACCGCCTCCGGGCATACCACACCGCCTCCGGACATACAACACCGCCTCCGGGCATACTACACCGCCTCCGGGCATACCACACCGCCTCCGGGCATACAACACCGCCTCCGGGCATACTACACCGCCTCCGGGCATACTACACCGCCTCCGGGCATACAACACCGCCTCCGGGCATACAACACCGCCTCCGGGCATACCACACCGCCTCCGGGCATACAACACCGCCTCCGGGCATACTACACCGCAAACGGGCATACCACACCGTCTCACGTCATCATCAGCAACATCATCAGCAACATCATCAGCAACATCATCAGCAACATCACCAGCAACATCATCAGCAACATCATCAGCAACATCATCAGCAACATCATCATCAACATCATCATCAACATCATCATTAACATCATCATCAACATCAACATCATCATCAACATCATCATCAACATCATCATCAACATCATCATCAACATCATCATCAACATCATCATCAACATCATCATCAACATCATCATCAACATCATCATCAACTTCATCATCAACATCATCAGCAACATCATCAGCAACATCATCAGCAACATCATCAGCAACATCATCAACAACATCATCATCAGCAACATCATCATCAGCAACATCATCATCAGCA
>JAXIVJ010007012.1:22500-25000 GCA_036785665.1 Chirona hameri
CATCATCAACAACATCATCATCAGCAACATCATCATCAGCAACATCATCATCAGCAACATCATCATCATCATCATCATCATCATCATCATCATCATCATCATCATCATCATCATCATCATCATCATCATCATCATCATCATCATCATCATCATCATCATCATCATCATCATCATAATCATCATCATCATCATCATCATCATCATCATCATCATCATCATCATCATCATCATCATCATCATCATCATCATCATCATCATCATCATCATCATTATCATCATCATGCCCGGAGGCGGTGTTGTACCGCCTCCGGGCATACCACACCGCCTCCGGGCATACAACACCGCCTCCGGGCATACTACACCGCCTCCGGGCATACCACACCGCCTCCGGGCATACAACACCGCCTCCGGGCATACTACACCGCCTCCGGGCATACTACACCGCCTCCGGGCATACAACACCGCCTCCGGGCATACAACACCGCCTCCGGGCATACCACACCGCCTCCGGGCATGCAACACCGCCTCCGGGCATACCACACCGCCTCCGGGCATACAACACCGCCTCCGGGCATACAACACCGCCTCCGGGCATACCACACCGTCTCACGTCATCATCAGCAACATCATCAGCAACATCATCAGCAACATCACCAGCAACATCATCAGCAACATCATCAGCAACATCATCAGCAACATCATCAGCAACATCATCAGCAACATCATCATCAACATCATCATCAACATCATCATCAACATCATCATCAACATCATCATCAACATCATCAGCAACATCATCAGCAACATCATCAGCAACATCATCAGCAACATCATCAGCAACATCATCATCAGCAACATCATCATCAGCAACATCATCATCAGCAACATCATCATCATCATCATCATCATCATCATCATCATCATCATCATCATCATCATCATCATCATCATCATCATCATCATCATCATCATCATCATCATCATCATCATCATCATCATCATCATCATCATCATCATCATCATCATCATCATCATCATCATCATCATCATCATCATCATCATCATCATCATCATCATCATCATCATCATCATCATCATCATTATCATCATCATGCCCGGAGGCGGTGTTGTACCGCCTCCGGGCATACCACACCGCCTCCGGGCATACAACACCGCCTCCGGGCATACTACACCGCCTCCGGGCATACCACACCGCCTCCGGGCATACAACACCGCCTCCGGGCATACTACACCGCCTCCGGGCATACTACACCGCCTCCGGGCATACAACACCGCCTCCGGGCATACAACACCGCCTCCGGGCATACCACACCGCCTCCGGGCATGCAACACCGCCTCCGGGCATACAACACCGCAAACGGGCATACCACACCGTCTCACGTCATCATCAGCAACATCATCAGCAACATCATCAGCAACATCATCAGCAACATCACCAGCAACATCATAAGCAACATCATCAGCAACATCATCAGCAACATCATCATCAACATCATCATCAACATCATCATTAACATCATCATCAACATCAACATCATCATCAACATCATCATCAACATCATCATCAACATCATCATCAACATCATCATCAACATCATCATCAACATCATCATCAACATCATCATCAACTTCATCATCAACATCATCAGCAACATCATCAGCAACATCATCAGCAACATCATCAGCAACATCATCAACAACATCATCATCAGCAACATCATCATCAGCAACATCATCATCAGCAACATCATCATCATCATCATCATCATCATCATCATCATCATCATCATCATCATCATCATCATCATCATCATCATCATCATCATCATCATCATCATCATCATCATTATCATCATCATGCCCGGAGGCGGTGTTGTACCGCCTCCGGGCATACCACACCGCCTCCGGGCATACAACACCGCCTCCGGGCATACTACACCGCCTCCGGGCATACCACACCGCCTCCGGGCATACAACACCGCCTCCGGGCATACTACACCGCCTCCGGGCATACCACACCGCCTCCGGGCATACAACACCGCCTCCGGGCATACAACACCGCCTCCGGGCATACCACACCGTCTCACGTCATCATCAGCAACATCATCAGCAACATCATCAGCAACATCACCAGCAACATCATCAGCAACATCATCAGCAACATCATCAGCAACATCATCAGCAACATCATCAGCAACATCATCAGCAACATCATCATCAACATCATCATCAACATCATCATCAACATCATCATCAACATCATCAGGAACATCATCAGCAACATCATCAGCAACATCATCAGCAACATCATCAACAACATCATCATCAGCAACATCATCATCAGCAACATCATCATCAGCAACATCATCATCATCATCATCATCATCATCATCATCATCATCATCATCATCATCATCATCATCATCATCATCATCATCATCATCATCATCATCATCATCATCATCATCATCATCATCAT
>JAXIVJ010007012.1:30000-37500 GCA_036785665.1 Chirona hameri
CGCCTCCGGGCATACAACACCGCCTCCGGGCATACTACACCGCCTCCGGGCATACTACACCGCCTCCGGGCATACAACACCGCCTCCGGGCATACAACACCGCCTCCGGGCATACCACACCGCCTCCGGGCATGCAACACCGCCTCCGGGCATACAACACCGCAAACGGGCATACCACACCGTCTCACGTCATCATCAGCAACATCATCAGCAACATCATCAGCAACATCATCAGCAACATCACCAGCAACATCATCAGCAACATCATCAGCAACATCATCAGCAACATCATCATCAACATCATCATCAACATCATCATTAACATCATCATCAACATCAACATCATCATCAACATCATCATCAACATCATCATCAACATCATCATCAACATCATCATCAACATCATCATCAACATCATCATCAACATCATCATCAACTTCATCATCAACATCATCAGCAACATCATCAGCAACATCATCAGCAACATCATCAGCAACATCATCAACAACATCATCATCAGCAACATCATCATCAGCAACATCATCATCAGCAACATCATCATCATCATCATCATCATCATCATCATCATCATCATCATCATCATCATCATCATCATCATCATCATCATCATCATCATCATCATCATCATCATCATCATCATTATCATCATCATGCCCGGAGGCGGTGTTGTACCGCCTCCGGGCATACCACACCGCCTCCGGGCATACAACACCGCCTCCGGGCATACTACACCGCCTCCGGGCATACCACACCGCCTCCGGGCATACAACACCGCCTCCGGGCATACTACACCGCCTCCGGGCATACCACACCGCCTCCGGGCATACAACACCGCCTCCGGGCATACTGCACCGCCTCCGGGCATACCACACCGCCTCCGGGCATACAACACCGCCTCCGGGCATACTACACCGCCTCCGGGCATACCAGACCGCCTCAGGGCATACAACACCGCTTCCGGGCATACAACACCGCCTCCGGGCATACCACACCGCCTCCGGGCATACAACACCGCCTCCGGGCATACAACACCGCCTCCGGGCATACCACACCGCCTCCGGGCATACAACACCGCCTCCGGGCATACAACACCGCCTCCGGGCATACCACACCGTCTCACGTCATCATCAGCAACATCATCAGCAACATCATCAGCAACATCACCAGCAACATCATCAGCAACATCATCAGCAACATCATCAGCAACATCATCAGCAACATCATCAGCAACATCATCAGCAACATCATCATCAACATCATCATCAACATCATCATCAACATCATCATCAACATCATCAGGAACATCATCAGCAACATCATCAGCAACATCATCAGCAACATCATCAACAACATCATCATCAGCAACATCATCATCAGCAACATCATCATCAGCAACATCATCATCATCATCATCATCATCATCATCATCATCATCATCATCATCATCATCATCATCATCATCATCATCATCATCATCATCATCATCATCATCATCATCATCATCATCATCATAATCATCATCATCATCATCATCATCATCATCATCATCATCATCATCATCATCATCATCATCATCATCATCATCATCATCATCATCATCATCATCATTATCATCATCATGCCCGGAGGCGGTGTTGTACCGCCTCCGGGCATACCACACCGCCTCCGGGCATACAACACCGCCTCCGGGCATACTACACCGCCTCCGGGCATACCACACCGCCTCCGGGCATACAACACCGCCTCCGGGCATACTACACCGCCTCCGGGCATACTACACCGCCTCCGGGCATACAACACCGCCTCCGGGCATACAACACCGCCTCCGGGCATACCACACCGCCTCCGGGCATGCAACACCGCCTCCGGGCATACCACACCGCCTCCGGGCATACAACACCGCCTCCGGGCATACAACACCGCCTCCGGGCATACCACACCGTCTCACGTCATCATCAGCAACATCATCAGCAACATCATCAGCAACATCACCAGCAACATCATCAGCAACATCATCAGCAACATCATCAGCAACATCATCAGCAACATCATCAGCAACATCATCATCAACATCATCATCAACATCATCATCAACATCATCATCAACATCATCATCAACATCATCAGCAACATCATCAGCAACATCATCAGCAACATCATCAGCAACATCATCAGCAACATCATCATCAGCAACATCATCATCAGCAACATCATCATCAGCAACATCATCATCATCATCATCATCATCATCATCATCATCATCATCATCATCATCATCATCATCATCATCATCATCATCATCATCATCATCATCATCATCATCATCATCATCATCATCATCATCATCATCATCATCATCATCATCATCATCATCATCATCATCATCATCATCATCATCATCATCATCATCATCATCATCATCATCATCATCATTATCATCATCATGCCCGGAGGCGGTGTTGTACCGCCTCCGGGCATACCACACCGCCTCCGGGCATACAACACCGCCTCCGGGCATACTACACCGCCTCCGGGCATACCACACCGCCTCCGGGCATACAACACCGCCTCCGGGCATACTACACCGCCTCCGGGCATACTACACCGCCTCCGGGCATACAACACCGCCTCCGGGCATACAACACCGCCTCCGGGCATACCACACCGCCTCCGGGCATGCAACACCGCCTCCGGGCATACAACACCGCAAACGGGCATACCACACCGTCTCACGTCATCATCAGCAACATCATCAGCAACATCATCAGCAACATCATCAGCAACATCACCAGCAACATCATCAGCAACATCATCAGCAACATCATCAGCAACATCATCATCAACATCATCATCAACATCATCATTAACATCATCATCAACATCAACATCATCATCAACATCATCATCAACATCATCATCAACATCATCATCAACATCATCATCAACATCATCATCAACATCATCATCAACATCATCATCAACTTCATCATCAACATCATCAGCAACATCATCAGCAACATCATCAGCAACATCATCAGCAACATCATCAACAACATCATCATCAGCAACATCATCATCAGCAACATCATCATCAGCAACATCATCATCATCATCATCATCATCATCATCATCATCATCATCATCATCATCATCATCATCATAATCATCATCATCATCATCATCATCATCATCATCATCATCATCATCATCATCATCATCATCATCATCATCATCATCATCATCATCATCATCATCATCATCATCATCATCATCATCATCATCATCATCATCATCATCATCATCATCATCATCATCATCATCATCATCATTATCATCATCATGCCCGGAGGCGGTGTTGTACCGCCTCCGGGCATACCACACCGCCTCCGGGCATACAACACCGCCTCCGGGCATACTACACCGCCTCCGGGCATACCACACCGCCTCCGGGCATACAACACCGCCTCCGGGCATACTACACCGCCTCCGGGCATACCACACCGCCTCCGGGCATACAACACCGCCTCCGGGCATACTGCACCGCCTCCGGGCATACCACACCGCCTCCGGGCATACAACACCGCCTCCGGGCATACTACACCGCCTCCGGGCATACCAGACCGCCTCAGGGCATACAACACCGCCTCCGGGCATACAACACCGCCTCCGGGCATACCACACCGCCTCCGGGCATACAACACCGCCTCCGGGCATACAACACCGCCTCCGGGCATACCACACCGCCTCCGGGCATACAACACCGCCTCCGGGCATACAACACCGCCTCCGGGCATACCACACCGTCTCACGTCATCATCAGCAACATCATCAGCAACATCATCAGCAACATCACCAGCAACATCATCAGCAACATCATCAGCAACATCATCAGCAACATCATCAGCAACATCATCAGCAACATCATCATCAACATCATCATCAACATCATCATCAACATCATCATCAACATCATCAGCAACATCATCAGCAACATCATCAGCAACATCATCAGCAACATCATCAACAACATCATCATCAGCAACATCATCATCAGCAACATCATCATCAGCAACATCATCATCATCATCATCATCATCATCATCATCATCATCATCATCATCATCATCATCATCATCATCATCATCATCATCATCATCATCATCATCATCATCATCATCATCATCATCATCATCATCATCATCATCATCATCATCATCATCATCATCATCATCATCATCATCATCATCATCATCATCATCATCATCATCATCATCATCATCATCATCATCATCATCATCATCATCATCATCATCATTATCATCATCATGCCCGGAGGCGGTGTTGTACCGCCTCCGGGCATACCACACCGCCTCCGGGCATACAACACCGCCTCCGGGCATACTACACCGCCTCCGGGCATACCACACCGCCTCCGGGCATACAACACCGCCTCCGGGCATACTACACCGCCTCCGGGCATACTACACCGCCTCCGGGCATACAACACCGCCTCCGGGCATACAACACCGCCTCCGGGCATACCACACCGCCTCCGGGCATGCAACACCGCCTCCGGGCATACAACACCGCAAACGGGCATACCACACCGTCTCACGTCATCATCAGCAACATCATCAGCAACATCATCAGCAACATCATCAGCAACATCACCAGCAACATCATCAGCAACATCATCAGCAACATCATCAGCAACATCATCAACATCATCATCAACATCATCATTAACATCATCATCAACATCAACATCATCATCAACATCATCATCAACATCATCATCAACATCATCATCAACATCATCATCAACATCATCATCAACATCATCATCAACATCATCATCAACATTATCATCAACATCATCAGCAACATCATCAGCAACATCATCAGCAACATCATCAGCAACATCATCAACAACATCATCATCAGCAACATCATCATCAGCAACATCATCATCAGCAACATCATCATCATCATCATCATCATCATCATCATCATCATCATCATCATCATCATCATCATCATCATCATCATCATCATCATCATCATCATCATCATCATCATCATCATCATCATCATCATCATCATCATCATCATCATCATCATCATCATCATCATCATCATCATCATCATCATCATCATCATCATCATCATCATCATCATTATCATCATCATGCCCGGAGGCGGTGTTGTACCGCCTCCGGGCATACCACACCGCCTCCGGGCATACAACACCGCCTCCGGGCATACTACACCGCCTCCGGGCATACCACACCGCCTCCGGGCATACAACACCGCCTCCGGGCATACTACACCGCCTCCGGGCATACCACACCGCCTCCGGGCATACAACACCGCCTCCGGGCATACTGCACCGCCTCCGGGCATACCACACCGCCTCCGGGCATACAACACCGCCTCCGGGCATACTACACCGCCTCCGGGCATACCAGACCGCCTCAGGGCATACAACACCGCTTCCGGGCATACAACACCGCCTCCGGGCATACCACACCGCCTCCGGGCATACAACACCGCCTCCGGGCATACAACACCGCCTCCGGGCATACCACACCGCCTCCGGGCATACAACACCGCCTCCGGGCATACAACACCGCCTCCGGGCATACCACACCGTCTCACGTCATCATCAGCAACATCATCAGCAACATCATCAGCAACATCACCAGCAACATCATCAGCAACATCATCAGCAACATCATCAGCAACATCATCAGCAACATCATCAGCAACATCATCAGCAACATCATCATCAACATCATCATCAACATCATCATCAACATCATCATCAACATCATCAGCAACATCATCAGCAACATCATCAGCAACATCATCAGCAACATCATCAACAACATCATCATCAGCAACATCATCATCAGCAACATCATCATCAGCAACATCATCATCATCATCATCATCATCATCATCATCATCATCATCATCATCATCATCATCATCATCATCATCATCATCATCATCATCATCATCATCATCATCATCATCATCATCATCATCATCATCATCATCATCATCATCATCATCATCATCATCATCATCATCATCATCATCATCATCATCATCATCATCATCATCATTATCATCATCATGCCCGGAGGCGGTGTTGTACCGCCTCCGGGCATACCACACCGCCTCCGGGCATACAACACCGCCTCCGGGCATACTACACCGCCTCCGGGCATACCACACCGCCTCCGGGCATACAACACCGCCTCCGGGCATACTACACCGCCTCCGGGCATACAACACCGCCCCCGGGCATACAACACCGCCTCCGGGCATACCACACCGTCTCACGTCATCATCAGCAACATCATCAGCAACATCATCAGCAACATCACCAGCAACATCATCAGCAACATCATCAGCAACATCATCAGCAACATCATCAGCAACATCATCAGCAACATCATCAGCAACATCATCATCAACATCATCATCAACATCATCATCAACATCATCATCAACATCATCAGGAACATCATCAGCAACATCATCAGCAACATCATCAGCAACATCATCAACAACATCATCATCAGCAACATCATCATCAGCAACATCATCATCAGCAACATCATCATCATCATCATCATCATCATCATCATCATCATCATCATCATCATCATCATCATCATCATCATCATCATCATCATCATCATCATCATCATCATCATCATCATCATCATCATCATCATCATCATCATCATCATCATCATCATCATCATCATCATCATCATCATCATCATCATCATCATCATCATCATCATCATCATCATCATCATCATCATCATCATCATCATCATCATCATTATCATCATCATGCCCGGAGGCGGTGTTGTACCGCCTCCGGGCATACCACACCGCCTCCGGGCATACAACACCGCCTCCGGGCATACTACACCGCCTCCGGGCATACCACACCGCCTCCGGGCATACAACACCGCCTCCGGGCATACTACACCGCCTCCGGGCATACTACACCGCCTCCGGGCATACAACACCGCCTCCGGGCATACAACACCGCCTCCGGGCATACCACACCGCCTCCGGGCATGCAACACCGCCTCCGGGCATACAACACCGCAAACGGGCATACCACACCGTCTCACGTCATCATCAGCAACATCATCAGCAACATCATCAGCAACATCATCAGCAACATCACCAGCAACATCATCAGCAACATCATCAGCAACATCATCAGCAACATCATCATCAACATCATCATCAACATCATCATTAACATCATCATCAACATCAACATCATCATCAACATCATCATCAACATCATCATCAACATCATCATCAACATCATCATCAACATCATCATCAACATCATCATCAACATCATCATCAACATCATCATCAACATCATCAGCAACATCATCAGCAACATCATCAGCAACATCATCAGCAACATCATCA
>JAXIVJ010007012.1:42500-63133 GCA_036785665.1 Chirona hameri
CATACCACACCGCCTCCGGGCATACAACACCGCCTCCGGGCATACTGCACCGCCTCCGGGCATACCACACCGCCTCCGGGCATACAACACCGCCTCCGGGCATACTACACCGCCTCCGGGCATACCAGACCGCCTCAGGGCATACAACACCGCCTCCGGGCATACAACACCGCCTCCGGGCATACCACACCGCCTCCGGGCATACAACACCGCCTCCGGGCATACAACACCGCCTCCGGGCATACCACACCGCCTCCGGGCATACAACACCGCCTCCGGGCATACAACACCGCCTCCGGGCATACCACACCGTCTCACGTCATCATCAGCAACATCATCAGCAACATCATTAGCAACATCACCAGCAACATCATCAGCAACATCATCAGCAACATCATCAGCAACATCATCAGCAACATCATCAGCAACATCATCATCAACATCATCATCAACATCATCATCAACATCATCATCAACATCATCAGCAACATCATCAGCAACATCATCAGCAACATCATCAGCAACATCATCAACAACATCATCATCAGCAACATCATCATCAGCAACATCATCATCAGCAACATCATCATCATCATCATCATCATCATCATCATCATCATCATCATCATCATCATCATCATCATCATCATCATCATCATCATCATCATCATCATCATCATCATCATCATCATCATCATCATCATCATCATCATCATCATCATCATCATCATCATCATCATCATCATCATCATCATCATCATCATCATCATCATCATCATCATCATCATCATCATCATCATCATCATCATCATCATCATCATCATCATCATCATCATCATCATTATCATCATCATGCCCGGAGGCGGTGTTGTACCGCCTCCGGGCATACCACACCGCCTCCGGGCATACAACACCGCCTCCGGGCATACTACACCGCCTCCGGGCATACCACACCGCCTCCGGGCATACAACACCGCCTCCGGGCATACTACACCGCCTCCGGGCATACTACACCGCCTCCGGGCATACAACACCGCCTCCGGGCATACAACACCGCCTCCGGGCATACCACACCGCCTCCGGGCATGCAACACCGCCTCCGGGCATACAACACCGCAAACGGGCATACCACACCGTCTCACGTCATCATCAGCAACATCATCAGCAACATCAGCAGCAACATCATCAGCAACATCACCAGCAACATCATCAGCAACATCATCAGCAACATCATCAGCAACATCATCATCAACATCATCATCAACATCATCATTAACATCATCATCAACATCAACATCATCATCAACATCATCATCAACATCATCATCAACATCATCATCAACATCATCATCAACATCATCATCAACATCATCATCAACATCATCATCAACATTATCATCAACATCATCAGCAACATCATCAGCAACATCATCAGCAACATCATCAGCAACATCATCAACAACATCATCATCAGCAACATCATCATCAGCAACATCATCATCAGCAACATCATCATCATCATCATCATCATCATCATCATCATCATCATCATCATCATCATCATCATCATCATCATCATCATCATCATCATCATCATCATCATCATCATCATCATCATCATCATCATCATCATCATCATCATCATCATCATCATCATCATCATCATCATCATCATCATCATCATCATCATCATCATCATCATTATCATCATCATGCCCGGAGGCGGTGTTGTACCGCCTCCGGGCATACCACACCGCCTCCGGGCATACAACACCGCCTCCGGGCATACTACACCGCCTCCGGGCATACCACACCGCCTCCGGGCATACAACACCGCCTCCGGGCATACTACACCGCCTCCGGGCATACCACACCGCCTCCGGGCATACAACACCGCCTCCGGGCATACTGCACCGCCTCCGGGCATACCACACCGCCTCCGGGCATACAACACCGCCTCCGGGCATACTACACCGCCTCCGGGCATACCAGACCGCCTCAGGGCATACAACACCGCTTCCGGGCATACAACACCGCCTCCGGGCATACCACACCGCCTCCGGGCATACAACACCGCCTCCGGGCATACAACACCGCCTCCGGGCATACCACACCGTCTCACGTCATCATCAGCAACATCATCAGCAACATCATCAGCAACATCACCAGCAACATCATCAGCAACATCATCAGCAACATCATCAGCAACATCATCAGCAACATCATCAGCAACATCATCAGCAACATCATCATCAACATCATCATCAACATCATCATCAACATCATCATCAACATCATCAGGAACATCATCAGCAACATCATCAGCAACATCATCAGCAACATCATCAACAACATCATCATCAGCAACATCATCATCAGCAACATCATCATCAGCAACATCATCATCATCATCATCATCATCATCATCATCATCATCATCATCATCATCATCATCATCATCATCATCATCATCATCATCATCATCATCATCATCATCATCATCATCATCATCATCATCATCATCATCATCATCATCATCATCATCATCATCATCATCATCATCATCATCATCATCATCATCATCATCATCATCATCATTATCATCATCATGCCCGGAGGCGGTGTTGTACCGCCTCCGGGCATACCACACCGCCTCCGGGCATACTACACCGCCTCCGGGCATACTACACCGCCTCCGGGCATACAACACCGCCTCCGGGCATACAACACCGCCTCCGGGCATACCACACCGCCTCCGGGCATGCAACACCGCCTCCGGGCATACAACACCGCAAACGGGCATACCACACCGTCTCACGTCATCATCAGCAACATCATCAGCAACATCATCAGCAACATCATCAGCAACATCACCAGCAACATCATCAGCAACATCATCAGCAACATCATCAGCAACATCATCATCAACATCATCATCAACATCATCATTAACATCATCATCAACATCAACATCATCATCAACATCATCATCAACATCATCATCAACATCATCATCAACATCATCATCAACATCATCATCAACATCATCATCAACATCATCATCAACATCATCATCAACATCATCAGCAACATCATCAGCAACATCATCAGCAACATCATCAGCAACATCATCAACAACATCATCATCAGCAACATCATCATCAGCAACATCATCATCAGCAACATCATCATCATCATCATCATCATCATCATCATCATCATCATCATCATCATCATCATCATCATCATCATCATCATCATCATCATCATCATCATCATCATCATCATCATCATCATCATCATCATCATCATCATCATCATCATCATCATCATCATCATCATCATCATCATCATCATCATCATCATCATCATCATCATCATCATCATCATCATTATCATCATCATGCCCGGAGGCGGTGTTGTACCGCCTCCGGGCATACCACACCGCCTCCGGGCATACAACACCGCCTCCGGGCATACTACACCGCCTCCGGGCATACCACACCGCCTCCGGGCATACAACACCGCCTCCGGGCATACTACACCGCACCCGGGCATACTACACCGCCTCCGGGCATACAACACCGCCTCCAGGCATACAACACCGCCTCCGGGCATACCACACCGCCTCCGGGCATACAACACCGCCTCCGGGCATACTACACCGCAAACGGGCATACCACACCGTCTCACGTCATCATCAGCAACATCATCAGCAACATCATCAGCAACATCATCAGCAACATCACCAGCAACATCATCAGCAACATCATCAGCAACATCATCAGCAACATCATCATCAACATCATCATCAACATCATCATTAACATCATCATCAACATCAACATCATCATCAACATCATCATCAACATCATCATCAACATCATCATCAACATCATCATCAACATCATCATCAACATCATCATCAACATCATCATCAACTTCATCATCAACATCATCAGCAACATCATCAGCAACATCATCAGCAACATCATCAGCAACATCATCAACAGCATCATCATCAGCAACATCATCATCAGCAACATCATCATCAGCAACATCATCATCATCATCATCATCATCATCATCATCATCATCATCATCATCATCATCATCATCATCATCATCATCATCATCATCATCATCATCATCATCATCATCATCATCATCATCATCATCATCATCATCATCATCATCATCATCATCATCATCATCATCATCATCATCATCATCATCATCATCATCATCATCATCATCATCATCATCATCATCATCATCATCATCATCATCATCATCATTATCATCATCATGCCCGGAGGCGGTGTTGTACCGCCTCCGGGCATACCACACCGCCTCCGGGCATACAACACCGCCTCCGGGCATACTACACCGCCTCCGGGCATACCACACCGCCTCCGGGCATACAACACCGCCTCCGGGCATACTACACCGCCTCCGGGCATACCACACCGCCTCCGGGCATACAACACCGCCTCCGGGCATACTGCACCGCCTCCGGGCATACCACACCGCCTCCGGGCATACAACACCGCCTCCGGGCATACTACACCGCCTCCGGGCATACCAGACCGCCTCAGGGCATACAACACCGCCTCCGGGCATACAACACCGCCTCCGGGCATACCACACCGCCTCCGGGCATACAACACCGCCTCCGGGCATACAACACCGCCTCCGGGCATACACACACCGCCTCCGGGCATACAACACCGCCTCCGGGCATACAACACCGCCTCCGGGCATACCACACCGTCTCACGTCATCATCAGCAACATCATCAGCAACATCATCAGCAACATCACCAGCAACATCATCAGCAACATCATCAGCAACATCATCAGCAACATCATCAGCAACATCATCAGCAACATCATCATCAACATCATCATCAACATCATCATCAACATCATCATCAACATCATCATCAACATCATCAGCAACATCATCAGCAACATCATCAGCAACATCATCAGCAACATCATCAACAACATCATCATCAGCAACATCATCATCAGCAACATCATCATCAGCAACATCATCATCATCATCATCATCATCATCATCATCATCATCATCATCATCATCATCATCATCATCATCATCATCATCATCATCATCATCATCATCATCATCATCATCATCATCATCATCATCATCATCATCATCATCATCATCATCATCATCATCATCATCATCATCATCATCATCATCATCATCATCATCATCATCATCATCATCATCATCATCATCATCATCATTATCATCATCATGCCCGGAGGCGGTGTTGTACCGCCTCCGGGCATACCACACCGCCTCCGGGCATACAACACCGCCTCCGGGCATACTACACCGCCTCCGGGCATACCACACCGCCTCCGGGCATACAACACCGCCTCCGGGCATACTACACCGCCTCCGGGCATACTACACCGCCTCCGGGCATACAACACCGCCTCCGGGCATACAACACCGCCTCCGGGCATACCACACCGCCTCCGGGCATGCAACACCGCCTCCGGGCATACAACACCGCAAACGGGCATACCACACCGTCTCACGTCATCATCAGCAACATCATCAGCAACATCATCAGCAACATCATCAGCAACATCACCAGCAACATCATCAGCAACATCATCAGCAACATCATCAGCAACATCATCATCAACATCATCATCAACATCATCATTAACATCATCATCAACATCAACATCATCATCAACATCATCATCAACATCATCATCAACATCATCATCAACATCATCATCAACATCATCATCAACATCATCATCAACATCATCATCAACATCATCATCAACATCATCAGCAACATCATCAGCAACATCATCAGCAACATCATCAGCAACATCATCAACAACATCATCATCAGCAACATCATCATCAGCAACATCATCATCAGCAACATCATCATCATCATCATCATCATCATCATCATCATCATCATCATCATCATCATCATCATCATCATCATCATCATCATCATCATCATCATCATCATCATCATCATCATCATCATCATCATCATCATCATCATCATCATCATCATCATCATCATCATCATCATCATCATCATCATCATCATCATCATCATCATCATTATCATCATCATGCCCGGAGGCGGTGTTGTACCGCCTCCGGGCATACCACACCGCCTCCGGGCATACAACACCGCCTCCGGGCATACTACACCGCCTCCGGGCATACCACACCGCCTCCGGGCATACAACACCGCCTCCGGGCATACTACACCGCCTCCGGGCATACCACACCGCCTCCGGGCATACAACACCGCCTCCGGGCATACTGCACCGCCTCCGGGCATACCACACCGCCTCCGGGCATACAACACCGCCTCCGGGCATACTACACCGCCTCCGGGCATACCAGACCGCCTCAGGGCATACAACACCGCTTCCGGGCATACAACACCGCCTCCGGGCATACCACACCGCCTCCGGGCATACAACATCGCCTCCGGGCATACAACACCGCCTCCGGGCATACCACACCGCCTCCGGGCATACAACACCGCCTCCGGGCATACAACACCGCCTCCGGGCATACCACACCGTCTCACGTCATCATCAGCAACATCATCAGCAACATCATCAGCAACATCACCAGCAACATCATCAGCAACATCATCAGCAACATCATCAGCAACATCATCAGCAACATCATCAGCAACATCATCAGCAACATCATCATCAACATCATCATCAACATCATCATCAACATCATCATCAACATCATCAGGAACATCATCAGCAACATCATCAGCAACATCATCAGCAACATCATCAACAACATCATCATCAGCAACATCATCATCAGCAACATCATCATCAGCAACATCATCATCATCATCATCATCATCATCATCATCATCATCATCATCATCATCATCATCATCATCATCATCATCATCATCATCATCATCATCATCATCATCATCATCATCATCATCATCATCATCATCATCATCATCATCATCATCATCATCATCATCATCATCATCATCATCATCATCATCATCATCATCATCATCATCATCATCATCATCATCATCATTATCATCATCATGCCCGGAGGCGGTGTTGTACCGCCTCCGGGCATACCACACCGCCTCCGGGCATACAACACCGCCTCCGGGCATACTACACCGCCTCCGGGCATACCACACCGCCTCCGGGCATACAACACCGCCTCCGGGCATACTACACCGCCTCCGGGCATACTACACCGCCTCCGGGCATACAACACCGCCTCCGGGCATACAACACCGCCTCCGGGCATACCACACCGCCTCCGGGCATGCAACACCGCCTCCGGGCATACAACACCGCAAACGGGCATACCACACCGTCTCACGTCATCATCAGCAACATCATCAGCAACATCATCAGCAACATCATCAGCAACATCACCAGCAACATCATCAGCAACATCATCAGCAACATCATCAGCAACATCATCATCAACATCATCATCAACATCATCATTAACATCATCATCAACATCAACATCATCATCAACATCATCATCAACATCATCATCAACATCATCATCAACATCATCATCAACATCATCATCAACATCATCATCAACATCATCATCAACATCATCATCAACATCATCAGCAACATCATCAGCAACATCATCAGCAACATCATCAGCAACATCATCAACAACATCATCATCAGCAACATCATCATCAGCAACATCATCATCAGCAACATCATCATCATCATCATCATCATCATCATCATCATCATCATCATCATCATCATCATCATCATCATCATCATCATCATCATCATCATCATCATCATCATCATCATCATCATCATCATCATCATCATCATCATCATCATCATCATCATCATCATCATCATCATCATCATCATCATCATCATCATCATCATCATTATCATCATCATGCCCGGAGGCGGTGTTGTACCGCCTCCGGGCATACCACACCGCCTCCGGGCATACAACACCGCCTCCGGGCATACTACACCGCCTCCGGGCATACCACACCGCCTCCGGGCATACAACACCGCCTCCGGGCATACTACACCGCCTCCGGGCATACCACACCGCCTCCGGGCATACAACACCGCCTCCGGGCATACTGCACCGCCTCCGGGCATACCACACCGCCTCCGGGCATACAACACCGCCTCCGGGCATACTACACCGCCTCCGGGCATACCAGACCGCCTCAGGGCATACAACACCGCTTCCGGGCATACAACACCGCCTCCGGGCATACCACACCGCCTCCGGGCATACAACATCGCCTCCGGGCATACAACACCGCCTCCGGGCATACCACACCGCCTCCGGGCATACAACACCGCCTCCGGGCATACAACACCGCCTCCGGGCATACCACACCGTCTCACGTCATCATCAGCAACATCATCAGCAACATCATCAGCAACATCACCAGCAACATCATCAGCAACATCATCAGCAACATCATCAGCAACATCATCAGCAACATCATCAGCAACATCATCAGCAACATCATCATCAACATCATCATCAACATCATCATCAACATCATCATCAACATCATCAGGAACATCATCAGCAACATCATCAGCAACATCATCAGCAACATCATCAACAACATCATCATCAGCAACATCATCATCAGCAACATCATCATCAGCAACATCATCATCATCATCATCATCATCATCATCATCATCATCATCATCATCATCATCATCATCATCATCATCATCATCATCATCATCATCATCATCATCATCATCATCATCATCATCATCATCATCATCATCATCATCATCATCATCATCATCATCATCATCATCATCATCATCATCATCATCATCATCATCATCATCATCATCATCATCATCATCATCATCATTATCATCATCATGCCCGGAGGCGGTGTTGTACCGCCTCCGGGCATACCACACCGCCTCCGGGCATACAACACCGCCTCCGGGCATACTACACCGCCTCCGGGCATACCACACCGCCTCCGGGCATACAACACCGCCTCCGGGCATACTACACCGCCTCCGGGCATACTACACCGCCTCCGGGCATACAACACCGCCTCCGGGCATACAACACCGCCTCCGGGCATACCACACCGCCTCCGGGCATGCAACACCGCCTCCGGGCATACAACACCGCAAACGGGCATACCACACCGTCTCACGTCATCATCAGCAACATCATCAGCAACATCATCAGCAACATCATCAGCAACATCACCAGCAACATCATCAGCAACATCATCAGCAACATCATCAGCAACATCATCATCAACATCATCATCAACATCATCATTAACATCATCATCAACATCAACATCATCATCAACATCATCATCAACATCATCATCAACATCATCATCAACATCATCATCAACATCATCATCAACATCATCATCAACATCATCATCAACATCATCATCAACATCATCAGCAACATCATCAGCAACATCATCAGCAACATCATCAGCAACATCATCAACAACATCATCATCAGCAACATCATCATCAGCAACATCATCATCAGCAACATCATCATCATCATCATCATCATCATCATCATCATCATCATCATCATCATCATCATCATCATCATCATCATCATCATCATCATCATCATCATCATCATCATCATCATCATCATCATCATCATCATCATCATCATCATCATCATCATCATCATCATCATCATCATCATCATCATCATCATCATCATCATCATCATCATCATCATCATCATCATCATCATCATCATTATCATCATCATGCCCGGAGGCGGTGTTGTACCGCCTCCGGGCATACCACACCGCCTCCGGGCATACAACACCGCCTCCGGGCATACTACACCGCCTCCGGGCATACCACACCGCCTCCGGGCATACAACACCGCCTCCGGGCATACTACACCGCCTCCGGGCATACCACACCGCCTCCGGGCATACAACACCGCCTCCGGGCATACTGCACCGCCTCCGGGCATACCACACCGCCTCCGGGCATACAACACCGCCTCCGGGCATACTACACCGCCTCCGGGCATACCAGACCGCCTCAGGGCATACAACACCGCCTCCGGGCATACAACACCGCCTCCGGGCATACCACACCGCCTCCGGGCATACAACACCGCCTCCGGGCATACAACACCGCCTCCGGGCATACCACACCGCCTCCGGGCATACAACACCGCCTCCGGGCATACAACACCGCCTCCGGGCATACCACACCGTCTCACGTCATCATCAGCAACATCATCAGCAACATCATCAGCAACATCACCAGCAACATCATCAGCAACATCATCAGCAACATCATCAGCAACATCATCAGCAACATCATCAGCAACATCATCATCAACATCATCATCAACATCATCATCAACATCATCATCAACATCATCATCAACATCATCAGCAACATCATCAGCAACATCATCAGCAACATCATCAGCAACATCATCAACAACATCATCATCAGCAACATCATCATCAGCAACATCATCATCAGCAACATCATCATCATCATCATCATCATCATCATCATCATCATCATCATCATCATCATCATCATCATCATCATCATCATCATCATCATCATCATCATCATCATCATCATCATCATCATCATCATCATCATCATCATCATCATCATCATCATCATCATCATCATCATCATCATCATCATCATCATTATCATCATCATGCCTGGAGGCGGTGTTGTACCGCCTCCGGGCATACCACACCGCCTCCGGGCATACAACACCGCCTCCGGGCATACTTCACCGCTTCCGGGCATACCACACCGCCTCCGGGCATACAACACCGCCTCCGGGCATACTACACCGCCTCCGGGCATACAACACCGCCTCCGGGCATACAACACCGCCTCCGGGCATACTGCACCGCCTCCGGGCATACCACACCGCCTCCGGGCATACAACACCGCCTCCGGGCATACTACACCGCCTCCGGGCATACCAGACCGCCTCAGGGCATACAACACCGCCTCCGGGCATACAACACCGCCTCCGGGCATACCACACCGCCTCCGGGCATACAACACCGCCTCCGGGCATACAACACCGCCTCCGGGCATACCACACCGCCTCCGGGCATACAACACCGCCTCCGGGCATACAACACCGCCTCCGGGCATACCACACCGTCTCACGTCATCATCAGCAACATCATCAGCAACATCATCAGCAACATCACCAGCAACATCATCAGCAACATCATCAGCAACATCATCAGCAACATCATCAGCAACATCATCAGCAACATCATCATCAACATCATCATCAACATCATCATCAACATCATCATCAACATCATCATCAACATCATCAGCAACATCATCAGCAACATCATCAGCAACATCATCAGCAACATCATCAACAACATCATTATCAGCAACATCATCATCAGCAACATCATCATCAGCAACATCATCATCATCATCATCATCATCATCATCATCATCATCATCATCATCATCATCATCATCATCATCATCATCATCATCATCATCATCATCATCATCATCATCATCATCATCATCATCATCATCATCATTATCATCATCATGCCCGGAGGCGGTGTTGTACCGCCTCCGGGCATACCACACCGCCTCCGGGCATACAACACCGCCTCCGGGCATACTACACCGCCTCCGGGCATACCACACCGCCTCCGGGCATACAACACCGCCTCCGGGCATACTACACCGCCTCCGGGCATACTACACCGCCTCCGGGCATACAACACCGCCTCCGGGCATACAACACCGCCTCCGGGCATACCACACCGCCTCCGGGCATGCAACACCGCCTCCGGGCATACAACACCGCAAACGGGCATACCACACCGTCTCACGTCATCATCAGCAACATCATCAGCAACATCATCAGCAACATCATCAGCAACATCACCAGCAACATCATCAGCAACATCATCAGCAACATCATCAGCAACATCATCATCAACATCATCATCAACATCATCATTAACATCATCATCAACATCAACATCATCATCAACATCATCATCAACATCATCATCAACATCATCATCAACATCATCATCAACATCATCATCAACATCATCATCAACATCATCATCAACTTCATCATCAACATCATCAGCAACATCATCAGCAACATCATCAGCAACATCATCAACAACATCATCAACAACATCATCATCAGCAACATCATCATCAGCAACATCATCATCAGCAACATCATCATCATCATCATCATCATCATCATCATCATCATCATCATCATCATCATCATCATCATCATAATCATCATCAACATCATCATCAACATCATCAGGAACATCATCAGCAACATCATCAGCAAAATCATCAGCAACATCATCAACAACATCATCATCAGCAACATCATCATCAGCAACATCATCATCAGCAACATCATCATCATCATCATCATCATCATCATCATCATCATCATCATCATCATCATCATCATCATCATCATCATCATCATCATCATCATCATCATCATCATCATCATCATCATCATCATCATCATCATCATCATCATCATCATCATCATCATCATCATCATCATCATCATCATCATCATCATCATCATCATCATCATCATCATCATCATCATTATCATCATCATGCCCGGAGGCGGTGTTGTACCGCCTCCGGGCATACCACACCGCCTCCGGGCATACAACACCGCCTCCGGGCATACTACACCGCCTCCGGGCATACCACACCGCCTCCGGGCATACAACACCGCCTCCGGGCATACTACACCGCCTCCGGGCATACTACACCGCCTCCGGGCATACAACACCGCCTCCGGGCATACAACACCGCCTCCGGGCATACCACACCGCCTCCGGGCATGCAACACCGCCTCCGGGCATACAACACCGCAAACGGGCATACCACACCGTCTCACGTCATCATCAGCAACATCATCAGCAACATCATCAGCAACATCATCAGCAACATCACCAGCAACATCATCAGCAACATCATCAGCAACATCATCAGCAACATCATCATCAACATCATCATCAACATCATCATTAACATCATCATCAACATCAACATCATCATCAACATCATCATCAACATCATCATCAACATCATCATCAACATCATCATCAACATCATCATCAACATCATCATCAACATCATCATCAACATCATCATCAACATCATCAGCAACATCATCAGCAACATCATCAGCAACATCATCAGCAACATCATCAACAACATCATCATCAGCAACATCATCATCAGCAACATCATCATCAGCAACATCATCATCATCATCATCATCATCATCATCATCATCATCATCATCATCATCATCATCCTCATCATCATCATCATCATCATCATCATCATCATCATCATCATCATCATCATCATCATCATCATCATCATCATCATCATCATCATCATCATCATCATCATCATCATCATCATCATCATCATCATCATCATCATCATCATCATCATCATCATCATTATCATCATCATGCCCGGAGGCGGTGTTGTACCGCCTCCGGGCATACCACACCGCCTCCGGGCATACAACACCGCCTCCGGGCATACTACACCGCCTCCGGGCATACCACACCGCCTCCGGGCATACAACACCGCCTCCGGGCATACTACACCGCACCCGGGCATACTACACCGCCTCCGGGCATACAACACCGCCTCCGGGCATACAACACCGCCTCCGGGCATACCACACCGCCTCCGGGCATACAACACCGCCTCCGGGCATACTACACCGCAAACGGGCATACCACACCGTCTCACGTCATCATCAGCAACATCATCAGCAACATCATCAGCAACATCATCAGCAACATCACCAGCAACATCATCAGCAACATCATCAGCAACATCATCAGCAACATCATCATCAACATCATCATCAACATCATCATTAACATCATCATCAACATCAACATCATCATCAACATCATCATCAACATCATCATCAACATCATCATCAACATCATCATCAACATCATCATCAACATCATCATCAACATCATCATCAACTTCATCATCAACATCATCAGCAACATCATCAGCAACATCATCAGCAACATCATCAGCAACATCATCAACAACATCATCATCAGCAACATCATCATCAGCAACATCATCATCATCATCATCATCATCATCATCATCATCATCATCATCATCATCATCATCATCATCATCATCATCATCATCATCATCATCATAATCATCATCATCATCATCATCATCATCATCATCATCATCATCATCATCATCATCATCATCATCATCATCATCATCATCATCATCATCATCATCATCATCATCATCATCATCATCATCATCATCATCATCATCATCATCATCATTATCATCATCATGCCTGGAGGCGGTGTTGTACCGCCTCCGGGCATACCACACCGCCTCCGGGCATACAACACCGCCTCCGGGCATACTACACCGCCTCCGGGCATACCACACCGCCTCCGGGCATACAACACCGCCTCCGGGCATACTACACCGCCTCCGGGCATACCACACCGCCTCCGGGCATACAACACCGCCTCCGGGCATACTGCACCGCCTCCGGGCATACCACACCGCCTACGGGCATACAACACCGCCTCCGGGCATACTACACCGCCTCCGGGCATACCAGACCGCCTCAGGGCATACAACACCGCCTCCGGGCATACAACACCGCCTCCGGGCATACCACACCGCCTCCGGGCATACAACACCGCCTCCGGGCATACAACACCGCCTCCGGGCATACCACACCGCCTCCGGGCATACAACACCGCCTCCGGGCATACAACACCGCCTCCGGGCATACCACACCGTCTCACGTCATCATCAGCAACATCATCAGCAACATCATCAGCAACATCACCAGCAACATCATCAGCAACATCATCAGCAACATCATCAGCAACATCATCAGCAACATCATCAGCAACATCATCATCAACATCATCATCAACATCATCATCAACATCATCATCAACATCATCAGCAACATCATCAGCAACATCATCAGCAACATCATCAGCAACATCATCAACAACATCATCATCAGCAACATCATCATCAGCAACATCATCATCAGCAACATCATCATCATCATCATCATCATCATCATCATCATCATCATCATCATCATCATCATCATCATCATCATCATCATCATCATCATCATCATCATCATCATCATCATCATCATCATCATCATCATCATCATCATCATCATCATCATCATCATCATCATCATCATCATCATCATCATCATCATCATCATCATCATCATCATCATCATCATCATCATCATCATCATCATCATCATCATCATCATCATTATCATCATCATGCCCGGAGGCGGTGTTGTACCGCCTCCGGGCATACCACACCGCCTCCGGGCATACAACACCGCCTCCGGGCATACTACACCGCCTCCGGGCATA
Organism: Chirona hameri; assembly: GCA_036785665.1. Classification (NCBI taxonomy): domain Eukaryota; kingdom Metazoa; phylum Arthropoda; class Thecostraca; order Balanomorpha; family Balanidae; genus Chirona; species Chirona hameri. Next base: position 58,081 of record JAXIVJ010007012.1, read on the forward strand.
CCACACCGCCTCCGGGCATACAACACCGCCTCCGGGCATACTACACCGCCTCCGGGCATACCACACCGCCTCCGGGCATACAACACCGCCTCCGGGCATACTGCACCGCCTCCGGGCATACCACACACCGCCTCCGGGCATACAACACCGCCTCCGGGCATACTACACCGCCTCCGGGCATACCAGACCGCCTCAGGGCATACAACACCGCCTCCGGGCATACAACACCGCCTCCGGGCATACCACACCGCCTCCGGGCATACAACACCGCCTCCGGGCATACAACACCGCCTCCGGGCATACCACACCGCCTCCGGGCATACAACACCGCCTCCGGGCATACAACACCGCCTCCGGGCATACCACACCGTCTCACGTCATCATCAGCAACATCATCAGCAACATCATCAGCAACATCACCAGCAACATCATCAGCAACATCATCAGCAACATCATCAGCAACATCATCAGCAACATCATCAGCAAACATCATCATCAACATCATCATCAACATCATCATCAACATCATCATCAACATCATCATCAACATCATCAGCAACATCATCAGCAACATCATCAGCAACATCATCAGCAACATCATCAACAACATCATCATCAGCAACATCATCATCAGCAACATCATCATCAGCAACATCATCATCATCATCATCATCATCATCATCATCATCATCATCATCATCATCATCATCATCATCATCATCATCATCATCATCATCATCATCATCATCATCATCATCATCATCATCATCATCATCATCATCATCATCATCATCATCATCATCATCATCATCATCATCATCATCATCATCATCATCATCATTATCATCATCATGCCCGGAGGCGGTGTTGTACCGCCTCCGGGCATACCACACCGCCTCCGGGCATACAACACCGCCTCCGGGCATACTACACCGCCTCCGGGCATACTACACCGCCTCCGGGCATACAACACCGCCTCCGGGCATACAACACCGCCTCCGGGCATACCACACCGCCTCCGGGCATGCAACACCGCCTCCGGGCATACAACACCGCAAACGGGCATACCACACCGTCTCACGTCATCATCAGCAACATCATCAGCAACATCATCAGCAACATCATCAGCAACATCACCAGCAACATCATCAGCAACATCATCAGCAACATCATCAGCAACATCATCATCAACATCATCATCAACATCATCATTAACATCATCATCAACATCAACATCATCATCAACATCATCATCAACATCATCATCAACATCATCATCAACATCATCATCAACATCATCATCAACATCATCATCAACATCATCATCAACATCATCATCAACATCATCAGCAACATCATCAGCAACATCATCAGCAACATCATCAGCAACATCATCAACAACATCATCATCAGCAACATCATCATCAGCAACATCATCATCAGCAACATCATCATCATCATCATCATCATCATCATCATCATCATCATCATCATCATCATCATCATCATCATCATCATCATCATCATCATCATCATCATCATCATCATCATCATCATCATCATCATCATCATCATCATCATCATCATCATCATCATCATCATCATCATCATCATCATCATCATCATCATCATCATTATCATCATCATGCCCGGAGGCGGTGTTGTACCGCCTCCGGGCATACCACACCGCCTCCGGGCATACAACACCGCCTCCGGGCATACTACACCGCCTCCGGGCATACCACACCGCCTCCGGGCATACAACACCGCCTCCGGGCATACTACACCGCCTCCGGGCATACCACACCGCCTCCGGGCATACAACACCGCCTCCGGGCATACTGCACCGCCTCCGGGCATACCACACCGCCTCCGGGCATACAACACCGCCTCCGGGCATACTACACCGCCTCCGGGCATACCAGACCGCCTCAGGGCATACAACACCGCTTCCGGGCATACAACACCGCCTCCGGGCATACCACACCGCCTCCGGGCATACAACATCGCCTCCGGGCATACAACACCGCCTCCGGGCATACCACACCGCCTCCGGGCATACAACACCGCCTCCGGGCATACAACACCGCCTCCGGGCATACCACACCGTCTCACGTCATCATCAGCAACATCATCAGCAACATCATCAGCAACATCACCAGCAACATCATCAGCAACATCATCAGCAACATCATCAGCAACATCATCAGCAACATCATCAGCAACATCATCAGCAACATCATCATCAACATCATCATCAACATCATCATCAACATCATCATCAACATCATCAGGAACATCATCAGCAACATCATCAGCAACATCATCAGCAACATCATCAACAACATCATCATCAGCAACATCATCATCAGCAACATCATCATCAGCAACATCATCATCATCATCATCATCATCATCATCATCATCATCATCATCATCATCATCATCATCATCATCATCATCATCATCATCATCATCATCATCATCATCATCATCATCATCATCATCATCATCATCATCATCATCATCATCATCATCATCATCATCATCATCATCATCATCATCATCATCATCATCATCATCATCATCATCATCATCATCATCATCATCATCATTATCATCATCATGCCCGGAGGCGGTGTTGTACCGCCTCCGGGCATACCACACCGCCTCCGGGCATACAACACCGCCTCCGGGCATACTACACCGCCTCCGGGCATACCACACCGCCTCCGGGCATACAACACCGCCTCCGGGCATACTACACCGCCTCCGGGCATACTACACCGCCTCCGGGCATACAACACCGCCTCCGGGCATACAACACCGCCTCCGGGCATACCACACCGCCTCCGGGCATGCAACACCGCCTCCGGGCATACAACACCGCAAACGGGCATACCACACCGTCTCACGTCATCATCAGCAACATCATCAGCAACATCATCAGCAACATCATCAGCAACATCACCAGCAACATCATCAGCAACATCATCAGCAACATCATCAGCAACATCATCATCAACATCATCATCAACATCATCATTAACATCATCATCAACATCAACATCATCATCAACATCATCATCAACATCATCATCAACATCATCATCAACATCATCATCAACATCATCATCAACATCATCATCAACATCATCATCAACATCATCATCAACATCATCAGCAACATCATCAGCAACATCATCAGCAACATCATCAGCAACATCATCAACAACATCATCATCAGCAACATCATCATCAGCAACATCATCATCAGCAACATCATCATCATCATCATCATCATCATCATCATCATCATCATCATCATCATCATCATCATCATCATCATCATCATCATCATCATCATCATCATCATCATCATCATCATCATCATCATCATCATCATCATCATCATCATCATCATCATCATCATCATCATCATCATCATCATCATCATCATCATCATCATCATCATCATCATCATCATCATCATCATCATCATCATTATCATCATCATGCCCGGAGGCGGTGTTGTACCGCCTCCGGGCATACCACACCGCCTCCGGGCATACAACACCGCCTCCGGGCATACTACACCGCCTCCGGGCATACCACACCGCCTCCGGGCATACAACACCGCCTCCGGGCATACTACACCGCCTCCGGGCATACCACACCGCCTCCGGGCATACAACACCGCCTCCGGGCATACTGCACCGCCTCCGGGCATACCACACCGCCTCCGGGCATACAACACCGCCTCCGGGCATACTACACCGCCTCCGGGCATACCAGACCGCCTCAGGGCATACAACACCGCCTCCGGGCATACAACACCGCCTCCGGGCATACCACACCGCCTCCGGGCATACAACACCGCCTCCGGGCATACAACACCGCCTCCGGGCATACCACACCGCCTCCGGGCATACAACACCGCCTCCGGGCATACAACACCGCCTCCGGGCATACCACACCGTCTCACGTCATCATCAGCAACATCATCAGCAACATCATCAGCAACATCACCAGCAACATCATCAGCAACATCATCAGCAACATCATCAGCAACATCATCAGCAACATCATCAGCAACATCATCATCAACATCATCATCAACATCATCATCAACATCATCATCAACATCATCATCAACATCATCAGCAACATCATCAGCAACATCATCAGCAACATCATCAGCAACATCATCAACAACATCATCATCAGCAACATCATCATCAGCAACATCATCATCAGCAACATCATCATCATCATCATCATCATCATCATCATCATCATCATCATCATCATCATCATCATCATCATCATCATCATCATCATCATCATCATCATCATCATCATCATCATCATCATCATCATCATCATCATCATCATCATCATCATCATCATCATCATCATCATCATCATCATCATCATTATCATCATCATGCCTGGAGGCGGTGTTGTACCGCCTCCGGGCATACCACACCGCCTCCGGGCATACAACACCGCCTCCGGGCATACTTCACCGCTTCCGGGCATACCACACCGCCTCCGGGCATACAACACCGCCTCCGGGCATACTACACCGCCTCCGGGCATACAACACCGCCTCCGGGCATACAACACCGCCTCCGGGCATACTGCACCGCCTCCGGGCATACCACACCGCCTCCGGGCATACAACACCGCCTCCGGGCATACTACACCGCCTCCGGGCATACCAGACCGCCTCAGGGCATACAACACCGCCTCCGGGCATACAACACCGCCTCCGGGCATACCACACCGCCTCCGGGCATACAACACCGCCTCCGGGCATACAACACCGCCTCCGGGCATACCACACCGCCTCCGGGCATACAACACCGCCTCCGGGCATACAACACCGCCTCCGGGCATACCACACCGTCTCACGTCATCATCAGCAACATCATCAGCAACATCATCAGCAACATCACCAGCAACATCATCAGCAACATCATCAGCAACATCATCAGCAACATCATCAGCAACATCATCAGCAACATCATCATCAACATCATCATCAACA